>JAQFVV010007222.1:0-128181 GCA_028023455.1 Epiperipatus broadwayi | reverse complement strand
ATACTGCACTTTGATTCATATATATATGATAACATACTTCCACAAAATCTGATACACATAATTTCTTTTTTCTTGACAGGTATGGCATTTTTAGAATTATTCACTAATTTATTAACATTATTTGTAATACAAAATGAAACATTAATCGCATTATATATATATGTATATATTCTTAAAAATTTTCACATGAGCATTTGAAATACATAAAATAGATATCAATTTTTTATTATCAATCTGACATAAATTACTGTTAATCTGCTTCATCTTATAACCAACTTTAAGCAATTCCTTGACAAATATCTCAATATTTTTTTTAATTTATCACACTGATAATGACATAATTATTCATTACAATATAAAAGAGATCTAAAACTTGCCATCCTATGTATAACTGGTACTTCAGATTTATAATTTATTTAACCCCTTTTTTGTAATAGTTTGATTATTAATGTATAACAAAACATGTTATTATTTCTTGTAATAATTAAATCCAAATACTTAATACTTTGTCCTTTTTTTTTTTCAGTAGTTTATTTCAAGCCATTCAAATTATTAAACTTCTCTATAAGCAAACTTATATTATTGTTATTTCCACAAATAAAAACATCATTCATCTATCTTCTATAAATTTTAATATTTTTAAATGAAAACATATTCAAAATACTACTCATATATGTAGACAAAACAAAGTTCAAACTTGTGCAACAACAGGCAGACTCATAGACCAACTTTTGACATTTTATAATTTCCTCCTTCAAAAAACAACACCATTATCATCAAAATTTTTTAAGGAATCAATAATAATTGTTATCATATATTTACAAACACCTTTATTTTTTAATGCATGTTCAATTATTTTTTTGGAATCTATTCTATCAATAGAAGCATACATTTCTGTCACATCTAATGAAGCAATAATATCATTCACGATAATCACTATATTTTTAATTCTAACTACAAAGTCAAATAATGAAGCAATAGTAATTTTCCAAAATCATAAAAATTATTTTTTGCAACAGCTTACCAATATATTTAGAAGTCTGATACATAAAGGAACTGCCAAAATCAATCATAATGTGCAAAGAATTTGGATTTGCTTTAATTATATTTAAAATCCATTGATACAAATTGTAAATTCAATTTAGATATTAAATTTTAATATTAATATTTGATTATAATAATCATTAAGAATCTTCAATATGCTTTGATAATTATAAACTAAAGTTTTAACAACTTATCTTCATTAAAGTGAAGAGTAATTGGATACGATTTGTCTATAGCATTTGAATAAACATAAATAGGAATATATCATTTATTTTATATATTGTAATTGGATAGTATAAATTTTAATGTTATCTAAAAGGATGATTCTATTTTATAGTATTATAAGTTAGTAAAAGTGGAGAGATATCTTAGATTAGATTATTTGTATAATTATTAACTATTTAATTTTATTATAATTAACTTAATTAATAAGAGTATATTGATATTATTCACCTAGCATGACTGAGTTAACGTTACTTTTATTTTATTTAGTTGTAATTGGAAATCAGTTATTGGGTTATATATATATTTGTTTAGATATCATTGATATTATAGATTTGTAGGACAGATAAAACTTATTATCTCATTCATCGGTGAATCGTTTTGTTTAAATATAAATACAATACGTTTCCCTTCTAGTAAAAGATTGTATTATTATAAATAGCATTTGAATTTATAAGTAATGTAAATGTTTATTTGTCTAATTCTTTGCCATTTTTTCATTCTATTATAAGTGGTTTATATAATAGGCATACATTGTTGCTTGTAAGATAATAATATTTGGTTTTATTGCTTTATTTTTAAGCTATTGCAAATAAGGCTCATATTTTACGAGAACTTGAAATAATGAGTTTCTTGTTTTTTATTTCTTCTAAAAGCTATTTGAATTTATGAGGTTACAACAAAGATATTTATCATTGTTTTAATGAATTAAGAGTTAAGTTGCTATTCATTGACTGATATTCGCTCTAATTTAAATTTATTTTTATTTTGTTATAAATTATGCTACATTTTAGTATTATTAAATTAGAATTGTTCTTCCTTGGTTAATATTTTTATTCTGATATAAATAATGTCTGACCAGCGATTGGGCTAATTTTCATTCAGATTATATTAAAGTTATTTTCCATTGTCATCATTTTTATTCAATTACAAATGACTCCCAAATCTGTGGGGCATTAAAAGAAGAGTGTGACCTCATTTTTATCCTGTTACAATATATGTGTTGAAAATATGTGGTCACTGAAATTTTTTAATCTGGATATATATATATATGGCAATTTAATTTGACATCGATTGTTTAATATATTTAAGTAAGCTAAATAAAATTTTAAAAACTAATGAAATTGTGTATTTTAAAACTTTATTATTTAAGAATAAAAATCAGTGGGAAATCGAAAATAAAAAAAACATCTTTTGAAATAACAGATGGCTTTCTTAATAGATATTTTTTTACATTCATTAATTAGCAAATCATTTCTAATTTACATAAACCTTGGAATATTTTTTTTTTTAAATATTCTTGTGAAAAAGTTGAAAATAGTTTTACAATCTATTTAATATAACTAACATATCTTTAGGCATATTGATAAAAATTTATCATTCCTTCATAAATTATGAAAAATTTATCATTTATGAGTACAACAATACATATGATGAATATGCAAAACACAATGAATGAGTAGTGCACAATATGTGTGAACATGTGTAATATATAAATAAACAACATGACATAAAATATAATTATGAAGTTCCTTAAAACAATTTATTAATCCAGTTACTATTAACTGAGCTAAATAATTATTTTTTAAGTCTTTTGAATTGAAAATTAGAAAACTTTTTTGTGGGATTGAAATTTTCACTTAACTTACTTTCTTTAGTTTTAGTCACTATTATCGGTTATTCAATAATTATGAAATGATCTTATATATATGTATAAATTAAGTTAGATGTCAGTATTCTTTCCCAAATATATATAATATTCAAATGTATATTGAAGCAGTCAATCTGATACTCAGAATCTCCCACCACCAAACCATATTCAAACTCTATTTTGGCACACACACACACACATATATATATATATATATATTGAAGCAGTTGGATCTGAGTTCGATCCTAGCTTCATGACATCTCGCCAGAAGCCCACTTCACACCCTAGTACTAACCTTAAATTTCTGATGCAATGGGGCTTTATACGTTCAATCCACACTAATTTCCATAAAGAAAAACTATTACATAAATGTGTACTGAAATTAACTAGTTTCAGGTTTAAATTGATCAATTCTATTAATAGATTTATGATAGAATTATTCATGAATTTATATATATATATTATAAATGTGTGGATTGTGTGTATATATTTTTAAATATTTAAATATGAATAATTATTTGAAAGTTTCATTGCGGGAATGTTTGATTTTATTTTTAAATAATTTGTTAAAGATTTAGTCATTAAAAGCTACATTCTTTTGATAAGCTTTCAGATTTTCCCTTTCCAAAAACAATGGGTAAAGTTTTATTAATTAGAAAAAAAGATAAGTATTTAATATGTAAAGATTTCCTAATTAAAATCATTTTCTGATTTTACGAATTCATTTCCTAATTAGAAAATGAATTCGAGTTAATGAGTTTGAAAGCCTTATTGAGGGAATGTATCTAAAAATAACCAGTAAATTTTGTAACACTGATAATGAAAGGGTCACTAGCCCGAAGGCAACAGATACAGTATAAATAGCTCTGAAAAGTTTGGAGAGAAAAAAGCCATCTTTGTTGTAGAGAAGTGCCAGTAAATTCTGTGCTTTTTAAAATCATGAATTCAAATAGTGTTCCTATTATGGTAAGGCGCTAAACATCAGGAATGTGACTATGGTTCCTGAAGTCCCTGGTAAATCTTCAATGAAGCTGCTAAATTCTTTCCAGACAAATCATGCTGCCAAAATCAAATAAAATGCTGTTCAAGTAATTGATCAAATGCGTACCTATATTTTACCAATCCGGACATGTAAACTAAGGAACCAGCCCCGGAAAGAATGGGTAATATATTTCCATAATGAACTGTAACTGTCTGGCCAGTTCCAAACTTTACTTTCCACTCGCTTTAAGAGCTCTTCTCATTTATAAATGTAATACTCTGTGTAAAACCTTCTATAATGCAATTTTAAATTATATAATTTTTTTCAATCTCCAGTCCTTAAATTTAATTTTTCTTTCTTACGATGGCGGTTCATCTACTATATTATATATATATTATGTGTGATTTATTAAGGTCATTAATTTTTAATTATATGCCAACAATCCTTCCACTCGATGAATTCCTTGGTTCCATTTGCTTTGTGCAAATAATATAATATTAATTCTGATAGTAATTCTCGCCCATTAGAACTAGGTTTATACAGTTCTATTAATCATCAAGTCAAAAGAAATTATTAAATGTTTGTTATTTTTATAATTGACTAATAATAAATTATTAGCTCTGTTTCTAATCTATGCCCCAGCTATTTTCTCGTACTCACCAATGCATATTTATTCATATATAATGTTAAAATGTTTTTGAAAAAGGGTCGATAAAGGAATCAACTAAATACATTCTAATTCAAATTGTTTTTACTATATATTAATATTTAGGAAACGCGCGATGTTTGGGCATAACTAATATAATTTTATAAATGCTTTAAGAAATTTTAGTTAAAAGCTCATTTGTGTTTACTTAAATTGATCAAGTCATCACGTAGAGCATTCTATAATTGGGTTTTATTATTCAAACAGTGACTCTCTAATCATCATCATCGAATGTTGCTGACATAGGGCAATCTTCCACTCTATTAAGCTTGTTGGTGGAATATTTCTGTTATTTTAATTATAGAGGAAGAAAGCACTTCCTCCCATGCTCATGTTATAATTGGAACACCAAAGGTTCATAGTTACGACTCGCCTGGTTTTCCCCATGTTCCACATCTCCAAAGGGCAGTAAGACTTGTGAATTTCAAGCCACCATAATACTTAAACTACTTACCAGTGATTATCTTTCATGTTTACTTTGTAGTTCATAATTCGTCAGCACCGTTACCTCTCTGTTCCAGTAAAGCCTGTTCTGAGGCTCATAATTCGTGATGAAGTGATTTCAATTAGGGTCAAACAACTTCTCAATTATTTCAAATTAAATAAGTTTTCTAATAAAGGTTAAAGTTATGCCCTAAATACATATCTTGCTCTTCATGAATGGATTTGCGAATGTGAAAGTAAATCTCACATTCTTTCATAATAAAATTAGAATAGTAATTTCCTTTACAACTGAATACCTTTATCTGCCTTTAGTTTCTTGTTGGGGGCATAGACATAGAATTTCATATTATTGCATAATGCTCATTGGCATATAATAAAGACTGCCACTCTTATTATAATTATAAACACTGTTAAAGGCTAGAGGTGATTAATATAATCATCATTTAAAATTCAAATAAAACTATTACTATTATTATTAAAATATTTTATAAACACACTTGGTTTCTTAAGTCTTTTATTCAATTATTACTTAATGTTAAGGCTCACTGTCTGTGTTGGCAACCCGAGTATATACATATGATTTGATTTAAAATTATCTTTAGTCAGTATTAGCTGATATTAATGTCAGTTCAGGGGTCTCCTCAGCACATAGCACTGTGCTGTCGATTTAGATTTCTACTAATCTGAGCTGGTGAGTTCGGTTTGAATTCAGTTTGGTTCAGCTGAGTTTGGATCTGACTTGCGATTTAGGTGGTGGTTGTTTTTTGACCTGTACATGATTATGTTTTTGGCTGTCCAATCGTTGGAGCTTCATTTAATAAACCCCACACACCCTGTAGATGGTAATTATGACTTTAGTTACTCAGTCAATTGAGATCTTTATAAATGAAATGTTTCTGTAGAGAGTGATAGTTTAAAGAGTGTGTATATATTTAAAAGAAAAGTTATGAGATTTATAATGCATAACTGAAATGATTTAATAAATTAGAATGTCATTTTGTAATTTTCTTTCTTATAATTAAATGTTTTCAAGATTATTTTTTATAAATATTCATTCAGTAAAACATTTGTTAGTCAAAATAATTATTTAAAGAAAAGTAATAAGATAGTAACATATATATAAAACTAATTATATGTATCTCAGTATATATGTATTATACATCTGTTTATACACATTCATGACAGTAAAGAGGGAAGAAAATTATTGTTAGAAAAGTAATAACAGTCTATAGATTAAAGCAAGGGATAAAACAAATGAAACATTTGTCTGTGTCAAAATTAACTAGTGTTTAGCTCAGTATATATGTAAAAATATCCAATATAATATCATGTTAAAAGTTTTAAATTTCAAAGTATTGCTTGCTAGCACATATATAAAATGTTTGCTCCATATTCTTAGTAGCCTCAAAGCAGGCGAAGACATTCAAACTGGGAATTATATGTCTGATGCAGTGTGACAATATGCTTTAATGACAATAATTTCTAGAGTAACCTCAAAGCAGGTGAAGATATTTTGTGTACACCAAGCAGCCAGATGCAGTTGGCAAAATGCTTAAATGGTTTACATGCTTTTCGGCTAGCCAGATTAAAAATGATATCAACAAATAAAAGTTCTTGTGTAATATTAATTTTGACATTTTCTTGTGTGTGAAAGCCTCATACTTAGTGAAAATGATAGTTGAACTCCTGTATTTAAACTCAGGTCAGGAACACATCAGTTGTTAACAAATAATAAAATAGTCATCAATCAAATCATTTATCAAAAATTAAGTCAATCATATGTGGTTTGGAAGTAAATGGATTATTTCACATGCCCTATTGATCTTGTTTTGCTCACTAGCACCCATATAAATAAATTTGTCAGAAAATTTGATTGTCAGCCCAGTAGTGGGTCAGTTGTCTAAATAATAAAAACCAAATGTGTCCAAGACAGAGAATTACTTGTACTACCTGCTTTTATATATATATATATATATATATATATATATATATATATATATATATATATATATATATATATATATATATATATATATATATATATTGTCAACATCAGAATGGGCACAAGGAATTGAGATAGTTTGTATCTGCATTGAATAGTTATATTGCATTTAAAAAAAATGAAATAGCATTAGAATTTTAAAATTTTTTGCTGGAAATTGTTTAAAGGCTAGATATGGATTGCTTATGCAGTTGATTGACCACTTTATAAGTATTCATTATTATTATTGTGGTTAATGAATTATTTAATGTAAGGAAGAGGGGTTATTTATTATGGGAATCAGTATATTTTTTTGGCAGGAAAGTGCAAAGTTATTTTTGGTTAGTGTTTAGTATTGACTTGAATGTTTTCCTAATCCCTTATTCATTGATACCTATCCCTTTATGAACATTAATAGTCACCTCAATTATATTTAGTCAAGATAGTTTATTATTTAGGTTGCAGTACATGTGCATGCATGTATGTCTGCATTATGTTTCATTTCATTTTCATCTTTTAATAACACTAAGCAATAGTACATTTAACATGAAGACATTTAAGGTACAGAAATTATTTTTAATAATTTAAAAAATATATTTCTTTTCAATGATTATTGGATATTTGGATAGGTGAATTATTTTACAAATTAAATAAATTATTAATCATTTTTGTTTAACAGTTAATTAATATTTATTTATTTCAAGTTTGTAAAAGCTATTTATTTTATTATTATTATTTTTTCTTGATTTAATTGTAAACAATCAATGTTTTTTTTTTTAAAGAAAATATTTTTTTGAATATGTAATTAACTTGGGTGCAAAAATGTGGGAGTTAACCTTGGAAAGGAAAATGACATTTTGCTAAGAGAAAGGAGATATCTATTTAACAGATATCTTCCAGTAAAAATTGCTCATTTTTGTTATAAGGGCAGCCAATAAATGACTCTTCCCTGCTATAAAAAAATTTTTTTCTTGAAGTCAAATTAATTTTAAAAAAACTTTTGAGTAAACTTCTGGAAACATTTTAAGAAATTCATTACAGAAAAGTCTTCAATTGGAAATGCAAGGCTAAAAAAATTTAAAAAGGTACATTAGTTTTTCATTACTCTCCTTAATTTAAACATTTGAATCAACCACCTCATAATTATCAGTATTTAAAAATGTACATCATTGGTGTTAAGATGGCATTACTTTATTTATCTATAATTAAGAAAGCAGATAGAGTACATGAACATTATTGTTATATAATTAATCCACGTGTGTATTCTAGTATATCTTGAAAATGTATGCAGGACTGTTTTTCAGAATTTATTTTAATTTTTCACCATCTTCTGCATTATGTTTTTATGAGAGTTAAATGTAAAATTAAAAATATGTGTATTTTGATATATCATGACATGCTTAAATTAGTTATAAAAAGTGACAGTATTTATTTATCTGGTATTTCTAAAAATAATATGTATTTGGTGAAAGAAATTAAAAAATGTGAATTATTTCAAATAACCAAAGGTAACTCCTCATTAAATATTTACTTAAATCGGATGGAAAGACGAAAATGCGATGCAATTTCTGTTCTCTTCAATAAAAATGCACTATAATAATAAAGTATTAATTGTGGAATTACTAATAAATCATGATATCTTAATTGGCAATATTTAAAAATAAATTATGCTTATATTAGATTACAAAGTGTCAAATGCTATTTAAGAAAATTATAAGAATAATTGCGTACTTAATTTAAAACTACTATGGAAGGAATGAAATATATATATATATATATAATGTGAGAGTACCATATAAGCCTCACTTAAAACAATTTGTGTTTCTTTGTGAATTTAACTGTGCCTATATCGAATCAACAGATATAAATAACTTACACCTATCTTAACCTTTTCATGTATCAGCTTATACATAAACTGGTTGGTATTAAAAGAATTATTCTAAAAATGAATAATTCTAATTTGTTTATACACACACATAAATAAATGTTTCTAACTAATAGTATTTTTTTTATTAACTGGAACTTGACATTTGACAAAACCTTAAGTCAACATTGCATTTTTATCAGTTGAAACAAAGGAAATAAACATTTAAAGTTCATTACAAATTGTATATTTTAAACAATAGAGAACATGAGCATAATTATGTGATATGACTACAGAAATTAATCCAGTATAAAAACAAACTAATATTGTTATAATAATAATCTTCTATTTAGTTATGAAGGTAAGAACTACGTCTGTAATTTTAAATGTGTTAGAATTTAGAACACATTTAAGAAAAAAAAAAGAAGATTCAATATCTTAAAACCTGCTTCAAGTAATTAATTTACTGTCTTTTAATATTATAAAGAACTATAAAAAAATAATCAGTGAAATTAACAAGGTTATAAAACTTATCAACGTCTTCGAAATGAGTTTACAAAATATATATTTCCGAAGACAAAAATTTATAAAGATGTTCTTTGGTTAGATAATTTATGCCAGGTATTTCTGCTGATGTTTTAAACCTGAACATCTAAATTTATTTCTACTTAATCAATGCCTAAATTATAATCATCGTAATTCTCATTTAAAAAGCTGCCTTAACTCTTATAATGCATGACTCGTCTAAAAATGAGAAGATTTGACGTCACTCTAAATCGGCTACTTTTTATCGCATGTATACATATGATATGTCATTTGATAGAAAATCAAAAGTTCTGTAAGATGGTGCCCTCTTCAGAGTTATTTTACAAGTAAAAAATCAATAAAAATGACCATATATGTCAAACAAAACCAAAGCACCACCTCCTCACCAACTTTTCTTGAATCTTATTGGCTGTCCCACTTCTGTCAAAAAGGGAAATGGCTACCAAAAAGTAAAAAGTTACGTTCATTTTGATTTTTATTACGAAAATGATAAATGAATGTTTACAACATTTTAAACAATATTTGAATTGAATTACAAATTATTATTGATAAAATAATACTAAAAATCAAATTATTTTAGAAAAATAGTTAAGATATTACCAAGAATTATTTATTTATTGCTACATATTGGTTGGTTGAATAGCGGTTACTTTTATTTGACCGCAATTGAATATTTTTTAAATTATAAATCAAATTTTATTTTTGAAAAGACTTTTGTTTGCTTTCGTAATCTGAGAATTCAGTAATATACTTTTTTACAAATGAAACTAACATATTTATATTATTAAAAGTGATCTATTTTAACAATAGATTTTGTTAAAGTTGTGAGTTGGCCAATTACAAGTTTTGATTTTTAACTCATTCGGCCAATTATATAATCATTGTTCAAAAGGTTAATATTGGAGTATTATATTGAAGAAGATGTTAAATATTTTACTATGCAAATATTTAAAGAATGAATATCTGGATTGCCTCTTCGAAGGATGATCAATGAACTTTATGTTTCAACATTCATTGTCATTTTATTTCATCTAAGGAGGGATATAAAATGGTTATTCTTTCTTGTCTTGGATTACCTCATTGTGTATTTTAATAACCCTTAAACTTTATTTTCTTTGTGGATAATTATATTTACTTAGAAAAATTACTTTGTATATTAAAGTGGAGAACTGATAAGATGAACACTTTATTTTTTTTATTTTATTTAATAAAATTTAGATGTTGATATTTTGATATATACTCTGATGGGAATGACAGCTGACTAAGGTAAACATTTTTAAATTATTTCAATTTGGAAGCAAGTTTTATTATATTCCAAATTGAATCTTACATGACAATTAACATAATATATTTTTAAACATACATAACTAATATCAGAATACATTCTATTATTAATCTAGTGTGAATGGATGTTATCGTATATAGACATACAACACACACTGAATCATTTTAATGACACAATAGGTAGATTTATAATGTATCATGTGTATTATTTATTATACACACGATCTTAAATTATATATATGTAAATTATTACATTTTTTTTAATATTAAATAATTTATTAGTGTATACATATAAGCACATATTATAATTCTAAATTTTAATATTTTTATGTGATAATATATTTGTTTTTATTGCTGATTAAAATGTGTTAAACTTGATTTCAAAATTAAACAGGTCTCATTTGTTTATTTTATTTAGTCATTTTATAAAACCAATAATCATAAATATACATACTCATGCATATATATATATATTGAATCAACTTAGTGATTTAATATTTATAAAAAAGTTATATATAGCTTATACTAAATTTATCATTACTATGGGATATTTGTGGAAATGCCTGAAGAGAGTCGATTGCAATTTGTACTCTGAGCTCGAATTCCAAGAGTAACAAGGTTATTAATAGAGGAGTGAATTGGATTGTATTTTAAATCACATCATCCATGGCATTCTATAAGAAGACTCAAAGTCTGACTGTAGGTAGATGTGACTTCCTCGAATCCTGAAAAGGATCATCCCGTTATACATGGCGCCCAACTGGGGCATGAAACAATAGTTTTTCATTAATTAAATCCATAGTTTTAAAAAAAATTATATGAGTATGTTGTGAATTGGTAAAAACACTGAATAATAAATAATAGAGACATTGAAATAAAATAAACCATAATAAACAGATAAATCAGTCGCTTTAAAATAAATAAATATGATTAGAGTTTGGACATTAAAATATATATTATAATAACATCTTATAAAAGTAGGAAAAATGGAATTGCATGTAAGGGCATAATCACAGCATGAAATCTTATGGCATATATGAAATTATTACTTTGAAAGGAAAGTAACTTATATTTATATATAACTTTTTTTTTCATTAATGATAACGAGAAGTGGGATAAAGCTAATAGTAATGGAAGTAAAGAGTTTCGAAAAATCTTCAAGTAATAAAGATAGTGAAATAGAAATTACTTCAATTAGTGCTGAACAAGGGTCTTTACAAGTCCTAATGTCTGAAAAGTCTGTAGAAGAACTTGAACATCCTTCACAAGTTCACATGACTGATCAAATTTTACCTCAAACACAAAAAGTAACTGAAGCTATAATAGTACAACCTCAACGAAGTGATAATTATATGGCTCAATTGGTCCAACTATTAATGGATATAAAAGCTGATATGGTAACTAAAGCTGATATAAATAATATAAAAGCTTATATAAATAATATAAAGCTGATATGGCAACCAAAGCTGATATAAATAATACAAAAGCTGATATAAATAATATAAAAGCTTATATGAATAATATGGCAACCAAACCTGATATGAATAATATAAATGCTGATATAAATAAAATGAATGCTGATATGTAGGGAGAAATGGCTACAATGAATGATAATATGGTAACTAAAGTTGATATGGATAATATGTAAGGGAAATTAAAAGAAGACGTAATTTCTATAAAAGAAGAGTTAAAGAAAGATATTGATAATGTTAAGAGAAAGATGCAAGTAGAAATCAAAGTTGTTGAAAAGAAACAAACTGCCAATGAAGTAGAAAGTCTTCATGATACAAAGGCATCAACAATATCAATGGCAATAAAATGCCAAGAATCCAAAACTTATCCTGAGCATGAGATCTGTGAATATGATGACAGCATCCAGAACAAATCACTTTTAGTTCAAATGAATATTTCAGAAGAAAACTGCCATGACTATCATTTTACCATACAGAAGAGCAATGAAGTAGACGATCATTGCAGCATTACTAAAGTGCTTGAACCTGATCCAAAAATCTTAGAAAGAAAAGAGGATATGGATCATGTGAAATATAAATTAAATTCTGAGTCTCAGGACTTGATAGAAACACGGTCAACTGATAATACTGAATGTCTAGATAAATTAAGACTTCAGATTTCTTGTATTAATCACAAGTTAAGTCATGAACTCATGAAACTTGAGATGACTCCAGAATCTAAAGATATAATAGATAAGTACAACAGTGAAATGTATTTTGAGTCATCCCATCATATTTGTGTTTACTCTCAAAACAAAAGTAAAACATTTCATCAACAAAGTGTTGATAAATTGTAGGACAACCATCTGATAATATCATTATCAATGATAATATTTAATGGAAAAGAAGGTTGTCTTAATAGAATGTTTAATTTAGAAGATATGAATGAAGGCAATGGATTCAATTGTCTTAAGTGTAAATTATTGTTAATGAAGCATCACCATAATCCTGAAGATGAACAAGTTATAAAAAGTCTTCAGACAATAAGAAAAATATTTATAATACAAGTTAAGAGACAGAAAGATTCACAATTACACAGGTTGTGTAATACTTATGAAGGTCCCATCACATTCATTGAACATGTTAATGGATGTGCTTAAAAAGTAAAGCACATATATAAGGAAGGACTTCATGGATTATGACTTTGGGATGTGACAACGGACTTTCGGTAGTGATAGAATCCATTAGGCTGTTTTTTTAAGAGAATAAATGTATATATGTATATAAAGAATTGAAGTTGATATTAATAGTAATAAAATGCATCAATTTAACCAAAGTATGAAAAAAAATACTTCCAGGTTTATTAGAGTACAAGTTATGGTTAGTTAAATAAGTAATAATGGTAGATCAATTAAGCATCACGATAATGCAATCTGATGTTGACACTACTTATAAAATGCAAGTCCATTATTACATATTTTGTTATGGATATATATAAATAAGACATTTATTTTATATAGCATGATGTTGTTATGTTGTAATAACAATCAACATTAAGGCAACTCACATGCGCTTCGTGGATATATATATATATATATATATATATATATATATATATATATATATATATATATATATATGGATACAAGAAAAGAGAGTGTAAAAGTTTGTAAACAATTTGTTAAAAAAAGGCCAGTCAAAGAAATAAAAATGTGAAGACAATTTCATACATATTCAAAATTGGGGATCAAGTTTTTATAAAAACACCTCATATGAGTAAACCCCGAGAGAGCAAATATCAAAAGTTTTACCATCAATATGAAGGACCTTATACTATCATAAAGCAAACAGGTCCCAATGCATTCTGGATAAATATAAAGGGAGACATTAAAGGCACTTACAATGCTAGAGCTTTAAAACCCTATTTTGGTCAAATGAATTAATAATGTTTTACCACATTTTACTTATGTATAAAGTAAAATATTGAAAGAAAAGATAACTTGGAATAGGTAAAGAGAGAAAACGTTTTCATTTAAAAGTATATATATATATGTGTGTGTGTGTGTAAGGATGTGTATAAGTCAAAAAAGACATTAATTTTCTTTGATGAGGGTATGTTAAGCAATTAAAATTAATTCTTAGGATACCTGAATACTAAAACCATTTTAAGAGTTAATCCATGCTGAACGATGGATGTTCTTATGTTTTGGATAGTTCTCAAAAAAGACCATGAGTCTTAAAGAAAAGCAGGATGGAGACTACCAAACAAATATATGTGTCATCTATAAAAGAGGCATATAACAATAAATCCATTAAAGAAAAATAAAAAGGGGAGAAAAAGAAAAAACCCTATATATATGAACCACCTTGTTCTTCTGGTTAAACTGAATGATGTTTAGTATAGAGAAAAAGAAAAGGGTTAGAAAATAAAATAAATAATAAGTGTTGATAAAAGCAAGAAAGAAAAACAAGCTCCACAACTTTATATTTAATGCATACATTGGCACACATTAAGTGACCAAATTTTAATGGTAAATATAAAATTTGAACATTTTAAGGGAAGGGGTAATATGAGAGTACCATATGAGCCTCACTTAAAACAATTTGTGTTTCTTTGTGAATTTAACTGTGCCTATATCGAATCAACAGATATAAATAACTTACACCTATCTTAAACTTTTCATGTATCAGCTTATACATAAACTGGTTGGTATTAAAAGATTAATTCTAAAAATGAATAATTCTAATTTGTTTATACACACGCATAAATAAATGTTTCTAACTAATAGTATTTTTTTTATTAACTAAAACTTGACATTTGACAAAGCCTTAAGTCAACATTGCATTTTTATCAGTTGAAACAAAGGAAATAAATGTTTAAAGTTCATTACAAATTGTATATTTTAAACAATAGAGAACGTGAACATGATTATGTGATATGACTGCAGAAATTAATCCAGTATAAAAATGAACTAATATTGTTATAACAATAAACTTCTATTTAGTTATCAAGGCAAGAACTACATCTGTAAATGTAAATATGTTCGAATTTAGAACACATTTAAGAAAAAAAAAAAGAAGATTCAATATTTTAAAACCTGCTTCAAGTAATTAATTTACTGCCTTTTAATATTATAAAGAACTATAGAAAAATAATCAGTGAAATTAACAAGGTTATAAAAGTTATCAACGTCTTCAAAATGAGTTTACAAAATATATATTTAAGAAGACAAAAATTTATAAAGATGTTCTTTGGTTAGATAATTTATGCCAGGGATTTCTGCTGATGGTTTAAACCTGAACATGTAAATTTATTTCTACTTAGTCAATGCCTAAAATATAATCATCGTAATTCTCATTTAAAAAGCTGCCTTAATAATGAAAAAGTTGTTAGATATTTTACTACGCAAATATTTAAAGAATGAATATCTGGATTGCCTCCTCGAAGGATGATCAATGAACTTTATGTTTCAACATTCATTGTCATTTTATTTTGTCTAAGGAGGGATATAAAACCATTATTCTTTCATGTCTTGGATTACTTCATTGTGTATTTTAATCACCCTTAAATTTTATTTCCTTTGTGGATAATTATATTTACTTAGAAAAATTACTTCATATATTAGAGTGGAGAACTGATAAGATGAACACTTTAATTTTTTAATTTTATTTAATAAAATTTAGATGTTGATATTTTGATATATACTCTGATGGGAATGACAGCTGACTAAGGTAAACGTTTTTAAATTATTTTAATTTGGAAGTAAGTTTTATTATATTCCAAATTGAATCTTACATGACAATTAACATAATATATTTTTAAACATACATAACTAATATCAGAATACATTCTATTATTAATCTAGTGTGAATGGATGTTATCGTATATAGACATACAACACACACTGAATCATTTTAATAACACAATAGGTAGATTTATAATGTATCATGTGTATTATTTATTATACACACGATCTTAAATTATATATATGTAAATGATTATATTATTTTTTTTTGAATATTAAATAATTTATTAGTGTATACATATAAGCAGAGATTATAATTCTAAATTTTAATATTTTTATGTGATAATATTTTTGTTTTTATTGCTGACTAAAATGTGTTAAACTTGATTTCAAAATTAAACAGGTATCGTTTGTTTATTTTATTTTGTCGTTTTATAAAACCAATAATCATAAATATACATACTCATGCATATATATATATTGAATCAACTTAGTGATTTAATATTTATAAAAAGTTATATATAGCTTATACTAAATTTATCATTATTATGGGATATTTGTGGAAATGCCTGAAGAGAGTCGATTGCAATTTCTACTCTGAGCTCGAATTCCGAGAGTAACAAGGTTATTAATAGAGGAGTGAATTGGATTGTATTTTAAATCACATCATCCATGGCATTCTATAAGAAGATTCAAAGTCCGACTATAGGTAGATGCGATTTCCTCGAGTCCTGAAAAGGATCGTTCTGTTATAATATATATATATATATTTGATTATCCTACAGAAATTCATTTTATGTTCAAATTCAGTTTGGAATCCATCTCCACATCATTTCATACACCCAGATTAATACTTTGCAAGCAAACTTTTTACTTTAAGTCACAGAACAAATAACTTTTGTTTCTTTATTTTTTTTTATTGCTTGTAATTATTAATGTATATTTTAGATAGATAGGCATACTTATTATTATGTTTCATTTATAATTTGGGTTGGTATGATCTCCTAGATCATCTCGGAATGCATATTCACGAGCAGTGGATATGTTGGTAAAAATTGATTTTATAAAAATATGTCTTATTTTTCTTTTACGAAGATAGAAAAGTGAAATATATATATATATTTTTATCATATCATTAGAGAAAGGTTTACATTTATTTGATAGATTTTATTATTTCAAAATGAAAGTTTTGGCTTTGAAATCAATGAATGTATAACTAAAATAGTTTTCTAGATATGATAAAGAAAGTTCGTTTGTAATAATTATAACTATTAAATTTTAAAAGTAACATAAAGTTTATTCTGAACTAAAGGTTATACCTTAATGTAATATTTAATTACTGCATTGCTCGCATATTATATAACTTAGAGTTAATTTTTTTTTTTGTATATTCTTGCTCGCGTGTGTGTGTCTGTTTGCACAATTATAATACTTGTTTAATAAAGTTCAGTTTGTGAATATTTTATGTATAAATTTCGGATGTGTTATATTCTATAGAATTGAATGGATTAGTATGTTATCTGTGTGTATTTATCTGACAGAGTGTAAATATAATGTTAGACATGTAGAAGAGCTTTGTGAATGGAAAATAATCTGATTGTGTTCTATATTTGTAGGGATGAGAGATTTTGCCTAAATAGTATATTTTTAATAATTTTCCATGAGTAGAGTCTATTTTATATTGCGTGTGTATTATGAAATTATAGTTTTGAAGTTATGTGATGTTTTTCTTAGAGTCTTGGTGATGAAGAAAAGGTTCCCCACCTACAGTGTATTTAGAATTAGATGAATTATTGTAGAAGTATTAAGTAAAGAGTTTATTTACTCCTCATGTGAAATTCCCTTGGAACGTGTAGTCTGTATAATCAAGAAAATATAGCTCTGTGTTATTTAAAATGTGGCCAGATAAATAGCTAAGTCAAATTCTTGATGTAATATTAGTGTCTCATTTTATTGATGAGTTGTGACATTGTCCGAAATGAAGTAATTATTTAATATTCTCTTGATGAATGGAGAGTTTGTAGAAAAGATTGTTTTCTATTATAGTTGCTTGACACTTGCGCACACACGTGTAATATGAATAATGTCACGAATATAAAGGTTTAAAGTTATTGAAATTAAAATGGGAAATAAATATTTTAAAACACAGTATACTTATTTAATACATAATTATAAATCATCAAACCATCAGAATGAATATTATTTTATTGTTATGCATGAAAGGGTATATGTATTTGAAAATTATTGTTTCATTAGTTAGAAAAAGTTGCTTTGCTGATGGCCAAATATTTTAGTTTGATTTATTTTATTAATCAATAGAAAATCCTTTCATAAATATTTCTTGTGCCAATAATATAATATATTATTTAGTCAGTGTTATTTTTAATTATGTTTAAGTGAAACACTTAAGCAAAGCAAGTATTCAAAATTAGAAGATTCAAGTTTTGTTATTATATTCTGATTTCAAAAGTGTATAAATAATGCTATATGATGGGGATAATCCCAAACTGATGCTCAAAGTTTATTGGATAATTTAAAATCTGTAAGACAAGTAGTTTTATTGTAAAAAATATCATGTTAAACTAAATTTTTTCAGTGTAAAAAATGATTTGTTTATTTATTAAAAACCATGTCTTAAGTTATTCTTGTGTACATTTGTGTTTCAATTTCCACATCTCCATGTTTTATAAATCTATTATAGAGTAGATATATTATTTTATAGTTATGATATCAAATTTGCTGTTGTCTGACAATATTGTTTTCTTAATCCAAACATTATAGGAACATTTGCTACTGGATAAACATATTAAGGTTGCCAAGTTGGTATATTTGTTAGATGATGATATGAAATTAAAATACCCTATTTCTGTCATTATCTTATTATTGAAACACAGTAAAATATTTTAGTCAATTTGTTTCATTACATTTTATCATACTTTATAATTATAACTTATGGGTCAATGTATTTATTTAATTCAACTGTGTTTGTTAAATTCCCTGAGATCTTATTGTTTATTTCTTGATTAGTATTAAAGTAGACATTTAGATTATGATATGCCAAGTCATAGAATTGTTTAGTAATATAATTATAGCAAGCTGATATATGTTGTACTTGGATGATGGAAGAAATTAAGTTGAAAGAATATTTTAATAGATTGTACAAATAAACATTGTGATTCTTTATCACATAATTAATTAATAAAAAGGATTTACATAATATATAATGTTTTGTAATATAATCATATATCTTATGAACTTCCTATAGCCTCCCACTGAGCTGAGCTGAATATAGACTTAAGTGAAGAATCTCAATAATAATTTTGTATCATATATCTTGTTATATTGTTCTATTCATTAATAGAACTGCCGCCTGGGCATTTTGCTCATGTAATGTATGAGTGGTGTTGGGAGTGTAGGTTATTATATATATATATATATATATATATATATACCTATATATATATATATATACATATATATATATATATATATATATATATATATATATATGTACCTTTAAAGTTTTCTTGCAATGATATAGATTGCAGAAGCTTTCACTATGTGGAGAATCTGAACTGATATCAGACCCATATAGCTATCTAGTTTGATAGGCTGAGTTTGAAGACATTTATGTGTCTAAAAATTCATGCTTGCAAACTGATAGAAATGTTTTGCATAAACACTTGGAGTTAGTATTCTATCCCTCACTGATGAGAGCAAATCAGCTTGAAATCAGCTGATCTGAGGGTGGAGCAAAATGAAAGAGACAGTGAATATTGACTCTGACATTTATGTAAACAAATATGCTTGTTTGGAGGTCTTGGTAAAGCTCCATCTATTGATCATTAATACAAGCGATAGCAGGTTTTTATGTATATAAAACTTGTTTTTGTTTTTCATAAATGTACCTTTAAAGTTTTCTTGCAATGATATAGATTGCAGAAGCTTTCACTATGTGGAGAATCTGAACTGATATCAGACCCATATAGCTATCTAGTTTGATAGGCTGAGTTTGAAGACATTTAGGTGTCAAAAAATTCATGCTTGCAAACTGATAAAAATGTTTTGCATAAACGCTTGGAGTTAATATTTAGGTCTAGTTTCTAACTTCTATCCCTCACTGATGAGAGCAAATCAGCTTGAAATCAGCTGATCTGAGGGTAGAGCAAAATGAAAGAGACAGTGAATATTGACTATGACATTTATGTAAACAAATATGCTTGTTTGGAGGTCTTGGTAAAGCTCCATCTATTGATCATTAATACAAGCGATAGCAGGTTTTTACATATATAAAACTTGTTTTTGTTTTTCATATATATATATATATATATTAATATTTGTATATCACTAATTATTTGTATAGTTTTTTTTTCAGACATGGGAGAACAGTTGAACAGAGAGACAGTGAGTAATGTTTGTTTTTCTTATATTTAATAGTTTTTAAATAAAATACATGTCTCATTTAAAGAATTAATAGAAAGAGCTGACCAAGAAAATGTAGGTAAACTAAAAGTAAACTAAAAAAAGCAGATTACATAGATTGGGGAAATAATATGCAGCAGCTAATGAAGATATGGTCAATGGAACCAGTAGTCAGTGACCTAATTAAATGTACTAAAGAAAAAAATTATTATTTAAGTATACAGAGAAAGGGTGCCATAAGTTTGTTATTCACATTGTTTACTTATATTACTTACTTATTTTCAAAAATGGAAAGAGAGATTTTGCATACAATCCTCAGAGAAATGAGAGAAGACAGGAAGTTAATGCTGCTGATGATGGAAAAGATTTTAAGGCTTGAGAAAAAAGAGGCATCCAAAAAACTCAAACCCAGAGAATGTAAAGCATCAGCAAAAAATAAATCCTTATGAAGCCCCCAAAATAGATGATGAAGATGATCAGACCACACCAAAAGAAGTTGTGGACAGCAAAGAGGATGACAGTGGAGAAGATGAGTCAAATCAAGAAATAGTCGAAGAAGGCAATATACATACAGAAAAAGAAAAAAAAGATGTTCAGACCACTAGTAAAATATAACCAAAAGTAGAAATGGAATGGCTGATGAATCCTCAACTTAGTATGAGGAATTTACAGATGTCATTCCCTGGATCCTTGATACAGACTCAAATTTTCAAAGGAGAACCAGGAGAGAACCCCATCGCTCATCTAGATAATGTTAAAGAATTTTTTTTGTGCATCCAGTTGCAGAAAAGGCCATAGAATTACTGACAGCAATAGTCTATGGGAACTTGACACTGACAAGAAAGGACCAAAACTATGACCACCATCAAAAGTTCAATTCATATGGCCCACCTGATCCAGAGAAATAATAGGACAACCATTAAGTGAAGAGACAGATATATATATATACAGATGACCGACTGACATGACCATAAAGAAAATGAGACTTGATTACCATATCTATTTATTATAAGCTAGATAATGTTAAAAAAATGATCGCAATGAGACATGTATAATTTTGTGGTTTGTAGAGATGATATTATTCATGCTCATGCTGTTCTTCCAGAGTCTACTAATTAGTCGAGTACACTTATGCGAATGTATCATGCATAAGTAAAGAATTTTTTTTCATTGTTTTTTTTGAAGTGAAAAGAAATGAAGCAGTTGGATCTGAGTTCAATTCTAGTTTCATGACATCTCACCAGAAGCCCACTTCAAACCCTAGTACTAACCTTAAATTTCCGATGCAATGGGGCTTTATATGTTCAATCCACACTAATTTTCATAAAGAAAAACTATTACATAAATGTGTACTGAAATTAACTAGGTTCAGGTTTAAATTGATCAATTCTATTAATAGATTTATGATAGAATTATTCATGAATTTATATATATATAAAATATCCGTTAATTAAAAACAATATTGTAATTATAATTGAAATAATATTTTTAATGGTTTATAAACAATTACAAACAATCTTAAAATCTGCAGAAGTACTTTCGGTTACTTTCTAACCTGCCTCAACTGCCATTAAATTTGGTTTTTAAATTTAATGGCAGTTGAGGCAGGTTAGAAAGTAACCGAAAGTACTGCTGCGGATTTTAAGATTGTTTGTAATTGTTTATAAACAGTTAAAAATATTATTTCAATTATAATTATATATATATATATTATAACTGTGTGGATTGTGTGTATATATTTGTAAATATTTAAATATATATAATTGTTCGAAAGTTTCATTGCATCAGGAATGTTTGAATTTATTTTAAAATAATTTGTTAAAGTTTTAGTCATTAAAAGCTACATTCTTTTGATAAGCTTTCAGATTTTTCCTTTCCAAAAACAATGGGTAAAGTTTTATTAATTAGAAAAAAAGATAAGTATTTAACATGTAAGGATTTCCTAATTACAATCATTTTCTGTTTTTAAGAATTCATTTTCTAATTAGAAAATGAATTCGAGTTAATGAGTTTGAAAGCCTTATCGAAGGAATATATCTAAAAACAACCAGTAACTTTTGTAACATTGACAATGAAAGGAGCGCTAGCCCGAAGGCATCAGATACAGTATAAATAGCTCTGAAAAGTTTGGAGAGAAAGAAGCCATCTTTGTTGTAGAGAAGTGCTAGTAAATTCTGTGCTTTTTAAAATCATGAATTGAAATAGTGTTACTATCATGGTAAGGGGCTAAATGTCAGGAATCTGGCTACGGTTTGTGAAGTCACCTGAAAATCTTCAATGAATCTGCTAAATTCTTTCCGGACAAATCATGCTGCCAAAATCAAATAAAATGCTGTTCAAGTAATCGATCAAATGCTTGCCTACATTTTACCAACATGGACATGTAAACTAAGGAACCAGCCCCGGAAGAAATGGGTAATATATTTTCATAATGAACCATAACTGTCTGGCCAGTGCTGAACTTTACTTTACACTCCCTTTAAGAACTATTCTCATTTATAAATGTAATACTCTGTGTAAAACCTTTTATTATGCTATTTTACGTTATATAAATTTTCTCAATCTCCAGTTCTTAGATTTAATTTTTCTTTCTTACAATGGCGGTTCATCTACTATATATATATATTATGTGTGATTTATTAATGTCATTTATTTTCAATTATATGCCAACATTCCTTTGAATCGATGAGTTTCTTGGTTCCATTTGCTTTGTGCAAATAATATAATATTAATTCTGATAGTAATTCTCACCCATTAGAAATAGGTTTATACAGTTCTACTAATCATCGAGTTGAAAAAAATTATTAAATGTTTGCTATTTTTGTAATTGGCTAATAATAAATTATTAGCTCTGTTTCTAATCTATGCCCCAGCTATTTTCTCGTATTCACCAATGCATATTTATTCATATATAATGTTAAAATGTTTTAGAAAAAAGGTCAATAAAGGAATCAACTAAGTACATTCTAATTCAAATTGTTTTTACTATATATTAATATTCAGGAAGGGCACGATGTTTGGGCATAACTAATATAATTTTATAAATGCTTTAAGAAATTTTAGTTAAAAGCTCATTTGACTTTAATTAAATTGATCAAGTCATTATGTAGAGCATTCTATAATTGGGTTTTATTATTCAAACAATGACTCTCTAATCATCATTGTCGAATGTGGCTGACATAGGGCAATCTTCCACTCCATTAGGCTTGTCGGTGGTAATATTTTTGTTATTTTAATTATAGAGAAAGAAATCACTTCCTTCCATGCTCATGTTATAATTGGAACACCAAAGGTTCATAGTTATGACTTGGCCTGGTTTTATCCCTGTTTCACATCTCAAAAGGGCAGTAAGACTTGTGAAATACAAGCCACCATAATACTTAAACTACCGACCAGCAATTATCTTTCATGTTTACTTTGTAGCTCGTAATTCGTCAGCACCATTACCTCTCTATTCCAGTAAAGCCCATTCTGATGCTCATAATTTGTGATGAAGTGATTTCAATTAGGGTCGAACAACTTCTCAATTATTTCAAATTAAATAAGTTTTCTAATAAAGGTTAAAGTTATGCCCTAAATACAAATCATGCTCTTCACGAATGGATTTGCGAATGTGAAAATAAATCTCACATTCTTTCGTAATAAAATTAAAATAGTAATTTCCTTTACAACTGAATACCTTTATCTGCCTTTAGTTTTTTGTTGGGGGCATAGACATAGAATTTCATAATATTGCATAATGCTCATTGGCATATAATAAGGACTGCCACTCTTATTATAATTATAAACACTGTTAAAGGCTAGAGGTGATTAATATAATCATCATTTAAAATTCAAACAAAACTATTACTACTATTATTAAAATTTTTTATAAACACACTTGGTTTCTTAAGCCTTTTATTTCATAATTACCTAATGTTAAGACTCACTGTCTGTGTTGGCAACCCAAACATATACATATGATTTGATTTAAAATTATCTTTAGTCAGTTTTATCCAATATTAATGTCAGTTCAGGAGTCTCTAATCCTCACCAACCATTGAGCTAGTTCCTTGGCGCATAGCACTGTGCCATCAATTTAGTTTTCTACTAATCTGAGCTGGTGAATTGGGTTTGAATTCAGTTTGGTTCGGCTGAGTTTGGATCCAACTTGCGGTTTAGGTGGTGGATGTTTTTCAACCGGTACAATATATATATATATTAATACCTTTTTTTGCTTAACTATTAAAATAATAACTGACTTAGATATATATAAATATCTTAATGTAATTACCTTTAATAAATAAACATTTGATTTTATCATAATTTGTATATACATGCATATTGGATGTGTACATATTAGTGGTGAGAGGAGATTACTTTTAAAATATGTATAGAAGCAAAATATATTATATTAATGTGTATTTTAAAATTATATTTATAATTTATTATTTTTTTAGTAATGGCAGTCAGTAAAAAAGGCTGAGGCAATCCTGTGGAATATTCTTGAATGTAATTAAGACAATTTACTGGAAACCCATTAGTCC
Organism: Epiperipatus broadwayi; assembly: GCA_028023455.1. Taxonomy (NCBI): domain Eukaryota; kingdom Metazoa; phylum Onychophora; class Udeonychophora; order Euonychophora; family Peripatidae; genus Epiperipatus; species Epiperipatus broadwayi. The sequence continues at coordinate 103,312 of JAQFVV010007222.1, read as the reverse complement.
ATCTAAAACATATGATAATTTTATGGAATAATATAAGATCCATTAATGGATGTTTAATCCATCACAAATTTGTTTTAAAATCTTGGATCATATTTTAAAACAATCGTTCGAGAAATTCTAATAGGATTGCATTGTCTTTAGAACTTACATGAACAAAAGGTGCATCCGGTCAGCAAATTCTGGGTCTGCTAAGTGCATAAAGTGCCCCAGGTCTAGAAACTAAAATGCATTACAAGATAAACTGAAAATAGTATAAATACTGCTAGATTTGAATCCCATAGATGAGATTTGTAATTATAAACCAGTAATGGTAAATATAACCCATGCTCATCATTATAGCAATTCAATGTGTCATGTGTAGTGGACATTTTCACCTTTCTCTCCATTCAACATGCTCTTTCATGCACTCATTGCTCAGAATCTCATTACCCATGAACTTTAATGTACATAAAGACTAAATAATGAAAATGCTTTTTGCCTTACTGACCAAATCTAACTAGATCTAGTTCTCCAACTTCAATAGACTCTGCAATCACCTAGAATCACTACTATTTATCAAGGTAAAAAACTCTAGCCACTGCCCAATGTTTAAATTCTTAAGTTCAGCTTTCTGTAACTATTTCTCATAACTTTTTCTGCAATTTAAAATGACATCATTTTATCAGCTGGTCTGCCGACCAAAAATTAAATATTTTGTTTAAATAATTTGTAATTTACTTACTTGAGATTAGCATGTACTTGACACTATATAACCTTCTTTAGATTTTATCTTATCATTGAGCCTCTACTAAATAAGTATAATATTTTCTTTCACTTTCATGTGGCAGCAATATTTTATAGTTCTCTTATGTATTATATATTTAAATGATATGCCAATAATTTCTTTTATTCACAAGTATGACATTTTTTGTTCCCTCTCTTTACTTTATGGGGTGCTAAATTAGTTTTAATTAAAACAAGTCTTCTTATTTTTATCTTAGTACATGCTTGCAAATTTGAAAAAAAAAACAAATTAATTATTTCATAATGTCATTGTAGAAAAACAGAGTAGAAATATGTTTTTCGAAGAAATGTGTTTTTTTATTTAAATAATAAGTGCTAATCTTAAAAACTCAAATTTGTTATATGAAATAAAATCTGTTTTATTCTGAAATCAATAACTATAATCTCACTCTTATATATATAATTATCTTTATTATAATATAAAACACTTATAACCGAATTCTCATATTCATTAATGTTTGTGGGAAATTTCATATATAAATTAATGTAACAGGGAAAGGGAATATCTATATCAATAATCATTTTATTAATAAATTTAAGCTCTCCCATACTGTTTAATATTTAAATCATACTATTATGTGGGATATTGTATAATGTACAGGTAGGAATTAATTAAGTATTCTTTTGAAGTTTTATATGTGTTGTTCCAAGCGCATGCATACAAGCTCCCTCATTTATATATATTTGTGCTTCAATCTACCTGGGCATATCAGACAACCAAGCCCCATCTCATATCTCCAAGTCCAAGAACCAGGCTCTTAAACCTCTGAGGATGCACTTTTGTAACTTGGGCCAACTGAATAGGAGTGCTCTGGGAAAAGCCCAGCCTCTTGTAACTCACAGCAAGTCTTCATTAATTAGACGATTTTGCCGAAGTCTGCAGACATAAATCGCTCTTGTCTTCAATTAATTTTCAGAAGCACCTTTTTAAGATCTGTGACTGAATCACAAAAGTATGCCACCATGCATCCTTTTTGTTCTAGTTTCAGATAAAACCTATGAATATCCATAAGCCATAATGTTATGACTCTACTAAGCAGATTTCTTTATTATATTTATTAATATTTTTATATGTGCATCTTTTTGCAATGCAATCATATATATGTTAAGGAACTATCCCACATATGTTTCTCATTCAGTATAACCTGAGAGTAGTTCACTTATTACTGTAAAGTGTATTTTCATTATAGTTAATGATTCTAAATAAAATTGGCTAAGTGCTACTCTTTTCTGTGGGGATGGATTGGCATCTCATAAAGATATTTATTCTCATAGCACTAAATTAGCTGTGTTAATCAGTATATGTATTAATTATTGGCATATAAACTAGCTGCAATGAAATAAAGTAATAAATAAAATTTGTCATTTTCCAAGTGTTACCATATAAATATAAATGAGATTATATATATTCAAAGAGGACAATGACGATTAATGAAATAATATAAACCAAGTACTTATGCATTTTTTATTTAAAGTATTAAATCATATATATATATATATATATCATAACTTGCAGAATCATTGTTTTTTTTAATTTAAAATATTAATATTTTAGTTATTAAATTATGCTTGCTCTGATTAGATGATCTGCTAATCCTATATATATATATATATATATATATATATATATATATATATATATATATATATATATATATTTAATATGAAAGGTCATGAACTTTAAATGGGTCGAACTTGTGATATTTATGCTAAAAGAGTTCCATTATATGATTTCAAATTAGAATCTCTTTGTGTCTCCACTTTGCGATGCCAGCAGAGAGAGAGAAATTAGATTGGTATCATTGGGAATGTTGCTGATAAGTTGGTAGATCTGGAAAATAGGCAAATAGGGCAGAGTTCATGTGTGTTCCTGACTTTTGTGTCTTGTGCATGATTGGACTTAGAGGTACTTTTGCCTAGATGCTAGACATTGTTATGCGAAGAGACAAAGCAAACCAGTACAATATATGTTTTAAAAGAAGTTGTTTAAAAAGTAGGTGAAGAAATATTTTGTGTGCTTAAAAAGAATTTTGTTATTATTGTCATTTTCTAGTAGATTTTAAATCAAGAATGGAAAGTTGAATGGATGAATATGTTATATTAAGTATTAAAATAAATTAATGTATCACATAATTTATTTTTGTTAAAGAGAGGATGTTATTTTGCTATAAAAAATAATCAAATCTGAAAACCAATGGTAATGAAATGTTAACAGGACCTGAAGATTGTATTCGGGAAATGTGAAAAATTATGGAAGAGATGAAGATTCAAAATAGATAATTAAGAGAAGATATGAATAAAAAATTTGGAGATATGTATAATACATTTCAAGAAATAAATAATAAATATAAGATTCAAAGTAGAGAAAACAAACAATTAAAAGATGATATCAGAGAATCAAAGGTAGAGTCAGGACATTTCAATAATAAGATAGACTTGTTTAAAATTAAGTTAAATGCTATAAATTTGAGATTTAAAGAATTGAAATACAATTTGGATGTTAAATTAAAAGAATCTGGTGATAAATGAGACAGCAGATTTAGTGAATTAAGTGAAGAATTCAACAAATCACAAGAGAGGTTAAAAATTAGATTCTGAAATTTAAGTCATGAAATTAAAACATGTAAAGTTTTGTATAAAGAGTTGGATAAAAAGTATATAAAAATTGAAAAAGCTTACAAAGATGACCAAGAAGTCTCAAAATTGGAAGCAAATAATATTAAAATAAAAATGAAAGATGTGCAAAATCATAAAAAATGAAAATATAAAAAGGGATGTTAAAACATAATAATGCTGATAACAAAATAAAAAAATTTATAGGCATTCAAGAAGAATTACACTGTATTGAGCAAATAAGACCAGGATAGTTAGATGATTTAAGGAACAGGTTAGATAATTATCAGTGATCTTAAACAGGAATTAGAAAGTTATAACGAAAAGTAAAATTAAATTTACAATAAAATAAAAGACAATAGTAAATTTTTTAAACAAGACTTACAGATATATTTTGAGAAGCATGAGAAAAATATAAATAATAAAATATCAATTATATTAAAGAAATGATGTTAGGGATGATGAGTGCTCTTGTTTACATACTAATGATTATATTGATAGAGCATACAAACATGTATGTTCATATAATTAACTCCTAATTAAAGTTGATTATGATACATTGTTATTGAATGGTACAGAAAATAGTAAACAGATATGTATTTAAGAGGAAATTAGAGCTGATAGCAACATAGCTAGATATATCAAGATTAATGTTTTTGTCATCCTGTAGAGTATTTAAGTGTCTTTGAATAGCTAACTGTTCTCATTGAATCATTTAAGTAAATTTGTGAAAGTATTTATAGCAAGCAATGATTTATGGACACCTGCCAAACATTGGTGGAAATCATTGTACACAAAACAAAATATAGGGGTTTTTATTTGCTGTGTTGAATACGTATTGGGGACAGCAAGCAGGACAACACAAAGTCTCAGATGTTAGGACAAGTATAGTTCTAATAAAGGTAAATATACTAAATTATTCTAAATGCAGGTGGCTAAATTGAAAATTGTGATGCATTTTCATTATGAAAAAAACTAAATAATTAAAATAATCAGGCAAAACTTTCCAAGGAACTTTGATGCTGACAGACTTATTGTAAAAAAGTAGCCAATATACTCAGAGTTCTCAATTCCAGTGAGGCACCTGTAGAAAATAACTAAGTATAATAAGAATAAACATGCATATAATGTTTTTTTTCTATTAAATATAGTAGGAGTAATAGAAATAGCAATAGAGAGTAGAGATTTTATCTTAATAAGAATCATATGGTTCTTTCATAAGTAAATAGCAGTAAAAATAACCATAAAAGTTATGGTAAAATAGAAAATGGTGTGTGTGTAGCAAGAAGTTATCATGTCAGCATATCATGGACTACACCTGTCAAAATGCTTGGAGTTAGGCATAAACTAGTTCTTTAAATTATAATGACTTATTGGAATTTAGGTAGCAACAATATTACTAATTATTTAACCTCATTGAATTTTGAATCTTAAGATGATTACTATGATAGAACAATAAAGCTATGTAGATAACATTTATTCAGAAATTAATATTATTTAGTGTATATTAGTGAAAGCTTAACTGGATTTAGCAAGCCAAATTTCAATTATATGAGAAATATTGTATGTTAAACTTACTGAAGCAAACGTTGAAATCAGTGTGCTACCAATTGAAACAAAGCCAAGTTATTATTGCCAATGATCATAAGGCAAAATTGTTTGCTCATCTGATATTGTTAGGATTAGTTCAATAACCATAGGGTAAACATTTTTGATCATGTCTGAACTTATTTATGAGGTTATAATAGGATCTGACTTCAAGATTCTTATCAGATGTGTTATTGATTAAGTTAATCAAGAATTGATATTAAGAAGGAAACATATAAGCTTTATTAATAAGGAGGTACCCATTCAAATTTTCAATTTATTTATTAACTATCTAAAGTAATTATACAAAGTTAGATTTGCAAATAAAAATATGTAAATGTATTCAATTAGATGACAGCTCTAAGGAAAAGTTGTTTCAGTTATTCTGTAGATATATTGTTATATTTTTGAAGAGACCTGCTGTAATAAGGGGGTATGTACATAGGATATGCTTGAAGAACTAGTCCTTTTAAATGCAAAAGGTATCTTATCCCATATTCAGAATCAAATCAAACAAATGGTCAACTGGAATGTTATCACAAAATGCCCCTTGTCATACAATAATTATTCCATGGTCATCTGTAAAAAGTATGGATATATATGTATTTGCTTAGATGTGAGGTTTTTGATTCAATTAAAAAATCCAGAATGTGATGTCTCTCCTACTATACAATAATTATCAATTAGATTTAAAGACAAAAAGGCCTTTTCTACAGTAGTCTTAGTAACTAGTTATTGGTAGATATAATTGTATAATGAAAATTAGAACTACACTGCATTTAAATGTGAAGGTTATTTGTATGTTTTTGAAAAAATGGCTTTTGGACTATAAACAGTAAAGCTGGTCTCAGATTTCTGGATAATGTACTGTTCAATGAATGTAAATGATGTTATAGTCACTTTAGAAAAGATCTTGGATCATTTTCATCATCTAAATATGTTTTAAGAGAATGTGAAGAAAAACATATCAAAATAAATTTTAAAAAGTGCACAATAACTGCTAAGCAGATAGATTTTTGGTGGCTCATTATAGGACCTGATGGGTTAAACCTGCATCCTAATAAAATTAAATCTATTCAGAATTTACCTGCTCTGGAAAATAAAAAAAACAATTACACTCTTTCCTTTGTGCTTTCAATTTTTACTATAAGTTCTGAGAGAATTTTGCTTAAAATTATTACAGAAAGATGAGAATTGGACTGAAAACATTTTATTGATTTTGAAAAAAAATCAATTTTTTTAATACTGTTATCTTATATTATCTTAATTTTCAATAAATATTTTATGTGCAAATAAACAGTAATAATATGGTCTAGGAGTAGTTTATTCCAGTTGGAACCTGAAAAGAAACCCTGGGTCTTATATTTTTTGAACAGATTGTTAAAAGATGTGGAATTTCCCTATACCACCACAGGAAAACTCTGACAATATCTGCTTTGAGTGTAAAATAATAGTTATTACAGAACACAACACTTTAGAGTTTATTAATTGGAGCTATTTGAATAATGAAAGACTAGTTAGGTAGAATTTATTCCTTCAGCAACTTATAGGAAATGGTATTGTAAAGAAAAAGATAATTAAACAGGCAAAACTCTCCATTCAGTAGTGCCACTCAGTGCAAACCAGAGTAATCAATGGATGCCAGAAGGCTTGGGCATAAAATCCCCACCTAGTGCCTACTCATCCAATATCCCAGACTAGTTTCTGGCTTGTGGCCATGAGAGCACTGCACCTAGATCTTAAAATGTAATGCAACCTTCCAGCAGCCACCTTTTATCTCTACTCGACTACAAAACTATGAGAATAAAATTGAAAACAAAATATTTTCAATCTAAGCTCAACAGCTTATATTGTTATATGGGTCTGAACATCCAGTTTAATACCCATACATTTTTGTGTCTTTGTCTCTTTAACAACCATAGCCACCACTATCCTATTAGGCAGGATTGGTGTTAAACTACTAAACATCACATGATCACCATTTCTTATTCTAGCACATAACTGTTATTAAAAAAACTAGTTTGGGGATATTGGATGAGTAGGAACTAGATGGGGATTTTATGCACAAGCCTTCTGGATTCATTGATTACTCTGGTTGGCGCTGAGTGGCACTACTGTATGGAGAGTTTTGCCTGTTTTAATAATAGTTATGTGCTATCATAAGAAATGGTGATCATGTGATGAAAAAAATAATATTGTAACAGATATTCGAAATAGAAATCCTGTCAAAATCGACCATGTCATATAAATATAGGAAGCGGATGATTCAGTTGAAAATCGATTTCAAAAAAAATTATCAGTTTTACAATGCAATATTCAAAATTGAATGCCATTATTCAATATTTAAATGAGACGATAGAATCTATAACTATTAAAAGAATGATTAAAAGTAAAATGATATTAAGGTATTGGTTAATTCAAAATTTCTTACATTATAAAATTAAGATAGACCATGAACATTCATGGAGGGTATTGGTATCATTGGGTATTAGAAATCAGCTAATTTATGTGCATTATCTTTATGGGCACTATGGACCCATAACAATAAAATGTTATGCACAGCCTTTCAACTTATCTTGACTGTTATGTGTTCACAGTAATCAGGGTCAAATATTATGTGATCTGTGGAATATCTAAGTATGCTAACAAATTGTATGTTGGGAGATTAGAGTCAATTTAGCCTAATCATCCCAATGATCTTTTAGCCATAGGTTTTTATGGTTATGTACCACTGTTTAAGAGGTTTAAATTAATTTGCGTCACATACAATGTTTTATCTAAACTCATGAGGTCATATCCTGTGACCAAAAAGTGCTACAAATGTAATTAGATGTTTACTGTAATTATAGTTTGCAGTGACAGGAAAACCTAGGGCTATTTTAACAGATCATGCTGCATCATTTACGGCTAAAAATGAAAAGGTTAGATTGAATGATAGAATATAAAACATATTTTGTGTTCAATTAAAATCCCACAGTCTAGCCTGAAATTTAAATACAACTTAATGTTTGAAACCAAGAAAGCATGTTTACATTATTATAAATTTATCTTTATGTAAATACATCCCTGACTATTTGTAATTTATTTTAAACCATTAAATATACCAGTCAAGTTGTTTATGGATGTATTCTAGTCCTATAAAAATAGCAGGTTGAAGTATAATAACAAAGAAAAATAATTAATTCATTAATTTAGGAATATAAATTGTTAACTGTCAAAAGTCTTAGTGTTATGCAAAGACATTGCCATAAATAAGCTATATGACCTTATATTTGTGCTGACTATAGTAACTCTTAAAAAATATTTCTCTTCTGCATAATTAAATCTAAAATAGAAAAAAAATAATATTTTGAGCAAATATATCTCTAATTCTGGGACATGTTCCTGCAGTTTCAGCTTTGGTATTTTGTAAATCCATCACCATAATCTATTCTTACTTTACCTTTAGGTAAGCAATTTTTCATGTGAAGCTTGTTACAGTTCATGTCAAGATATTAAGTTATCAAGCAAGAAGCAAATTGTCATTTTAAGATTTCACTTTGAAGATCTTTTAGCATGTTATACTTTCACTTTTGAGAAATTTTATACCAGTCAGCATATTCTTGGGATCTCTGATCAAAATTGATCTATGCCATATTAGCTTCAAAGAGGCATTCCATATTTTTGACTAAGGAATATATTAAAAAATATTTTTTTTAATGTTAACTCTCTTCCATCTTTATGATAAGTGTCCAATACAAATCAGCTAGTAATATTTTGATCATCATTATCTTTCACTTCTGCTGTCAAATGACTTTCAACTCAAATGCATGGCTTAACATAAATTCTCAATAAAAGCAGTTCATATTCCTTGAACAGCTGTTCTGCAATTAATCTTTAACTAATTGAATTTTTTTTTCCTTGTTCTTTTATAGATATTTTTCTTGTTAATGCAAAAACCTGTTCTATAACTCATAAGCAACTTAAGCCACTAAATATCACATCATTATTATTTCCTATGCTTTTACAAACTGTTAAAACAGAAGCAAAACTATTCACACATTAATTACTCTGGCTTGCAATGGGTGGCACTACCGTATAGAGAGATTTGCCACTGTTTCAAGTTCAACTTGTAATTGATGAACATTTTAATTCTGTTTACCATATGAGTTAATTATATCATTTCAATAAGAGAACCCATTCTTTTTATATATAAATGATTTCTTTTGTATGTGTGCATGACCATAGTTTTAACAAAATTATATACTTTAAGTATTTAAGCCTTTAATATAAATTTTAATAATTCACACTCACTTTTGAGATTTTGACCTACAAATGAATTTCTTGTTCTTTAAATCTGTAAATATTAATTACAAAAACCAAACTTTATTTTACATAAACTGTTTGTTACTCTCAAATAATTTATTATCCAATTCATAATAAAACTATTATATTTTTGTCCCAATTGATTTATGACTATATATTAAAAAAATAAATGAAGGTTGTTATGTTTGTTTGTTAAATCAATAAGACATCACCTGATCTTTGCTTATACATTTTTCTATCTCTTAGTTGTCTATTGGCAATGAAGCTAGAAATTATCCAGGGAATATTTGGGTAGGAGATTTCTGGCAAGGATTTATTAAGCACTATCATCTGGCATCTACTCATTATTAAATCTTACACTAGATCACATAAATGTAAAGATGGAAGAAAATTCGTAATTTTGTTTGTTGTTTTCTATATTAATTAAATTTACGTACCTATTGTTGATTTTATTAATAGTTAACATTTCCTGAATTCAGGATAAGCTTGAATGAAGAAATATGAATTAATATACAGACTACTGAATCAATTTGTCTATACATTGCCTTTCAAATGTACACAGAAAACATAATTATATATCATTTACACTCATTGAATTTTCATTTTATGTTATTGTAAACATTTTAAAGTAATGATACTATAGAAATTAGTATTATAATTGTATTTGTTTTAATTAAATTTGCTGACTTGCCTAACTTTATGCTATTAGATATGGTTTTTCATGTATGCATTATGGCTTTATTCTCAACAATTATATTATAAATATATAATGCTTTTATAAAATATTTCATGAAGGATTACTCTTAATAACATTGTTATCAATATTTTATCAGTCCACAAATGAACTGAGAAATTATTTAGAAATTGTTCAGGCAAGAAGATGTTGAATCAGAACTATGACAAATTAAGAAATGATGGATCTGGGAGAAATGTGATTTTTATGGTGCTAATATTACAGCTATATAAAGGAGATAAACTATATAGAAATGATTAATGAAGATGTTGTGGTATTGTATTTTTGCTCATATGAGTGTTGACTCATTTGGTTGGATATGAGAAAGGGAGTTTAAATTAGTATATATTAAAAATGGTTTCAAAATTAAAGTTTGAATATTATAATTATTTGGAATAAAAACTTTTTGAATTTAATATTGAACACAATTAATAAAATCAGCACTCATTTTTTTCATGCAAAATTGCTTTTAATATTGTTAATATTTTATTGATTCGTCTAAGAATTCCAAGAGTAAAATATTCCAAATTAGACTTCTTAATTAATTTAATACCATAATATTGTACAGTCACTTTACACACTTAGACGATCTTTTCGAAACAATTTATATTCCTCTACCTATTTAATTAAACTTATTTTTTGCTGTAAAATACTTTACTGACAGAAGCTCTATTAATTTTAAACTTTGATCTCCTGATTATCCAACATTATATTTATTTTGTACATTTCTTTTAATTTATCACATGTTCGCTTTATTAAAACAGGTAAAACTATCTTTTGCATGTTGTTTTAATTTAATTTAGAAACAACTGAAATATTATACTTTTATTATTAGTATTATATTCTGATTTATCATTATTGTTTTTATTAATATTACAATTATTTCATTTTTTTTGACACAATGGTCTTTCAATCTTATGTCATAGGCTATCCAAGCATTCTATGATTTATCCCATAAGTTTCTACTCATCAATGATTGAATTATTTAACAACTGTTTTATTAACAACTGGTATTTTTATGTCAGCTCATACTCATATATATATATATACACACATATATATATTGTTAAAATATAAATATCGTTTTATAATACATAATTTTGAAAAAAGAAATAAATTAACACTTAATTTTAAAATGGAGTTTTTGAGAAGTTAAAATAAATTAAATCAAGATCTTGCATGTTTTTGATAAAAGTTTGTCTTTTGTTTAGTTTTTAAAAAAATTCTTAAAGATAGAAGGGAAAAGAAAACAATTAGTTCTATTGTTGGGGCTTTGATAGTGAAGGTATTTTATGCTATCTATTACGTTGATCAATTGGAATGTTTCTTTGGGATTTTAAAATAAAATATGAAATAAAAGAAGAGAACATTAAAGGTGTGAACTGAGACTTTAAAAAAAAACTATAAATTACGGACTTTCCTTTTGTATAAATTAATTGAATTTCTGCCGAGGTCAATACCTAATCTATAAGTTTAAATTCGGCTCGGACTCGTGAATAGTAAAAATCGGAAAAGTACATTAAAAAAAAAAAAAAGAAGAAGAAAGCGCAAGGAGAAAATGTTGAATGGCTAGATCTAACAGAACTTTCCCTTCTGGGAACCTCTTCCTATTACCACCTGGAACTGCCTTGTAAATGCAGGACATAGAGAGCTAGCCGAGGAGAACGGACTGGAAGAAGACCACGCACAAACCACGATGAATATAAAGTGAAATATTCCACCCACACCGGATATACACTGATCGATCAGGGTAAATAGACTTTTTTTATATAATTTCAAGAGACATTTGCGTAATAGAATTTAAAAAAGAAAGAAAAGCCTTCACTTCAAATATCTCAAAGTTTCAGCAATAGAAAAAGAGGGATATGTAGTCTTTAAGTAGATGTATTTACTAATTCAAATTAATTCACATTATATTGTTGTTTTTTTATTATTTTTTTTTTTTTTTGGGGGGGGGGGTTACATTCTATTAATTAAACTTACCTTTAGTTTCTATGATTGTTGTTCTTATAATGTATAGATATGAATAAGAAAAATTGTATACTCGATCTAAGGACAAGTAAAAATTTAAGATGAAAAGATTTAACATTAGAAAGAGGAGGTTTGAATGCGTTTGTTTTTAACAAACACACTCTTATAGTAAGTCGCCCTTGAGTTCACTCATAGTTATATACCATGATATTTGATAAAAATATTGTATAATTGGTAAAGTGACAGCACATGTTCCTTCGAGAACAATACATGTTAATTCTTGATTAGAAAGAAAAAGGATCGGGAGGGTTTGATTCGGCAAGTACGAGGGAAGGGAATAACCAACAAATAGAATAAAGGTATAATAAATATTTCAACAATAGTGAAGTGTCAATTTGTTTTTGTATTTTTTTGTTTATTATAATTAATTCTTATAATTCATTTTATAATCTTTTGGTCCATTAAAAGAAAATTATTTTAAGATTTACATTTGGTGATTGCCGTTCGTAAATAAATTAACCATTATTATAGAAATTTTATAATACGGTCTAGGCAAAAATGCTTGGTGGCGCCCTCGAACGGCCACCGTATGTTGCAATCTCGTGAAATTTAAGAGCGTAACACAATGTTTTGTTACAATTATTAGTATTATATTCTGATTTACAATTATTGTTTTTATTAATATTACAATTATTTCATTTTTTTGACACAATGGTCTTTCAATCTTATGTCATAGGCTATCCAAGCATACTATGATTTATCCCATAAGCTTCTACTCATCAATGATTGAATTATCTAACAACTGTTTTATTATTGCTGCAGACTTGATTAATCTAAATTTTCATACATTGTTCCATTAAAAATGTGAATTTATAATTTATATACATTTAATTAAATGCATGAAAATATTAGTTTGTAGAAGAATTTATTATCATAGTTTTTGCAAAGTAATAACTAATATAACCAGTGTCTATATCTATCCAAATTATGACAGATGTCCAGAACATAAAAAAAATGAAAAGATAAAATAAAAAAGTTGTAAAAACTGCTGATATCAAAATATTATCAAGCTGTAAATGAGAACAATACCACATCCAATAAGTTTGTTTCTTGACTTTTCACAGTCAGCACTTATCATTGAAGATTCTTTTACTAAATTCTAACAGTATAACCCTAGTGGGAGCCTTATTTTAACATCAAGATAGTATACATTTCATTTAAAATTTTAATTTATCATTCCACCATTCATCTCTGCTTCTTGATCATTGTTAGGCTTTTATTGAACACAAACTATCTTCCATTTGAATAATTTACATAAGTAATATTACTCAAAAAATCACTACATTTATGTCCAACTTATTATTTATCAGCCTTTCTTCATCCTTTTTGTTTTTGTCCCATACCCCTATCATTCTTGTTGTTAGATTTTATTATACATAACTCTTTCAATTATATATCTGAAAAAATTGAAATCAAATATTTAATTATTCTAAAATTAAAATAGTTTTATGATTTGGGGGCATTTCTTGAGAACATTTTTGAATAACCTTTAAAATCCCGACAAATGTTGAGGTGATCAATCTAGACATTTATATGATACTAATATTAATAACATGCAAATATATATATAGACAGATCAGCTGGTTTCATAGTAATACAATTAGACATTTTTTCAGATTTTATTGTTATTGACAGTCTTATTGAACTATTACAATTACATACCATTAATGCTCCTAATATCAACTTTTAGCTACTTTCTAATTAGTAAGAAAGTTTTCATCATTTTTGACAGCAAATAATGCCAAGGTTTAAACCTCATAAGTCTATTTGACAAGTTCATCTGTGAGTTCTTTGTTTTTTATTACTTATATAAATCTGCTGCTTCTGAAAATGAAGAAAAAATAAACTGTCATATATATATTTTCTGGTTAATAAGTAGTCAAGCCTATATTATTCATGGATAATCTTGTTATTTTCTTTCTAAGAAATATCTTCTTTCATTTACCTTTGTTCTGAAAGATTATATAGTATACTATAACCTTAATAAACAATTCCATGGAACATATTTTCTAATAGTAGTGGTTTCTCTCATTTCACTGCTTTCTCTCGTACTTTTCTTAGATTTCCCATTTATATGCTGATGAATGTTATGAAAACATCAATTCAGAACTTTAATCTCACATTTATCAAGAACGTAACTATCTCCTTGCCCAAAGCATACTTTTCTCTCTAAGGAAAAATTTCTTTTATCAACATCTTGCTTTTTTAAAAAAATAACTTACTATATGCAGATTATTAATTATAATAATGCTTACAAGAAGAAGATTAATTCACTTTCCTCCAAACTAATTTAGAATAAAAGAGCTGTTTGATATCTTACAGAAGCATGCCAAAGACAATGGCCTTTTCCACCACTCAAAACTTACCTTTTATTTTCAAAGTTCATTTAAGTCTGTTTTTTAATTTTGTTTTTGCTTACCTTTAGGCTCTGCAATTTGTTCTAACCACCTCTACTGATAATGTTTCACCCAGTAAAGTTCTTTTCTTTAAATTTTGTAATCAAATCATTGCTGTTTACATTGATCTCAATGATCATGCATTCTTTAAGAAAATGCTGTTTTGAAATAGTTACAACATTAATCGTAGTGCTAGTCAACTTTGATCATGCCCAACTATCTTTACTATCACTAATAAAGAGATAATCAAAAACTAAAATTATGGTATCTGGTGTCAAAATACCTTGATTTCTTTATTAAAATCAATTTAGAAGATCCACCTATTAGTCATTTTTCATTACAGAAAATGGTTCATGCTAGCATTTACCCACTTTGTTCTCTTTATCATAAGTCTGAAGAAACAATTCATCATTTTCTGATCCAGTGTTCTTCTCATCTATAGAAATATCTTTGAGTCAATTACTAAATTGACGACTTTCTCTATTGCTAACCTTGTTAGTAGCATATGGGGCTTTGCCCCTTCCATTAAGGTTATTATTTTATTTATATTTATCTTTTTATTTCTAAGATATGTTTTTGCTATAATGTTACATCCAGAAAATCACTGTTTTTTTTCTTTTTTCATATGTCAAAGCATCGGCCTGGAAGCAAACCTGCGATAACTGTCTGCAAGCAACTGCTTGCTTGCAAGGCGTCTGCGCTGACCTCTCGGCTACCAACGCTTGACAAAAAATCACTGTTTTATAATAAAATTTCAAAAATTAGAAATAGTCGAGTGCTTGCATCTACAGATATTGTTGAAGCTACACGTATCCTTGCTTCTCTTTATAACCAATTATAAACAGATAACTCTTTCCCACTTTTTTCTTTTATTTTATTTTAAATCTTTATGCCTCTGCTATGCTTTTGTAATGTATACACCATTTAATTTGTCTTTGCTTTTATGATATACTTTATTATACGAACTTGTTTCAAAACTTACTTAAATTGTAATTTTTTTTTTCCATATTTGCATAAAATGTTTAGCCTGTTAAAAATCTTTTTTTAATATATATATATGGACAAATGCGAAATATGTTTACATCTTTGATGTGTGATAAACTTCGCTTTAGAAAAAAATCACTTTAATATATTAAACGTATATGGTCCAGGGAGTGTTTGAATATAGAATTTTTTTTATAAAGTATTCATAAATTAAAATAATAGATATAGTGATTCTAATAAATATAAGTATTTTTACTAATGTTTTTTTTTTTTAAATTTCTCGTTAATATTTAATGTCAAACAGGGCCGGCGCTGGGTACTAGGCGCCCGCATGCAAATTTGATTTTGGCGCCCCTGTCAATATGTATGTTTACTAAGGTGACCCGACCGTGTCCCGTGGTGTTTTAAAAAAGTCATGATTTTTAGAAAGAATGCACGATGTAATGCTATTTTTGATATCAAAAATAGCATAAAATTGATTGTTAAATTATATATTATTTCATACAAACGGTTTGTATGAAATAATATATAATTTAACACGGCAAATTTAGATGTTAGAAAAATTTGCAGAAATTTTAAAAATAATGTGTTTGTTAAAAATAGACAGAGTGATTCAAATATATATATATATATAATAAATTAAAAAAAAATAATGTTTGAGATTAAAATATTTAAATGTTTAAAATAATTTTCGAAAAACATTTACATATTTTAATCTCATATTTTTTTTTTTTAAAATTTCATATTTATTATTTGCGTCACTGTCTGTTTTTAACAAACCCATTATTTTTAAAATTTTTGCTAATTTTTCTAACCTCTAAATTTATGCAAATATTAGCAAATTTAATAATAAATTTACAATTTATAAATGAAATAATTTTAAAAAAAGATAATATTACAAACATACATATTTAATTTATTATTATTAATGTACGCTATATCTATATAAACGCTCCATATAAACCAAATTTTTAATCAGCCCCCCCCCCCCCCAGTTAATGGTGTCCCGTTTTACCAATGTTAAAATCTGGTCACTTTAATGTATACCACCTACATGTTATAAATATTAGTGTACAAAATCTTTCTAAGGGAAACAAACAAGGCAATGTAAATAAATAATTTTTAATATTAAAAAAAAAGAAAATACAGTTAAAAAAGTAAATGCATTACAAAACATGTTATAATTATAATAATTTTATACTCCTTGACTTCATATTAATAAACCTTGATATGATTGTATTTATTTCCAGTTCTGCACAAGTATCATTTTCAATAGCAATTAATGCCAAATTAACAAGCCGTTTTTGTGACATAGTTGTTCTCAAGTAAGTTTTAATTAATTTTAACTTAGAAAAAGAGCATTCACCGCTTGCAACACTAACAGGTAATGTTAATAATATTCTTAAAGCTATTGATAAGTTTGGCATAGATAAATTATTAGAAACTATAAAATTAAGTGTTTCGAAAGGGTTTTGAGAATTTAAAAAATCCTTTTGAAAAATATCTCGAAAAGCACATAATTCGTCGAATAAATCTGTAGCATTAATATCTTTACTGTTATCAAATTTCAAAATATTTTCTAAATCTTTGCATTTTGCTTGTAACTCGCTCTTATTAATTTCTGATATTTTATATAGAAAATTGAAATTATTATAACATGCTTCGAGGAGTTCAAAGCGTTCTGTTAAAGAATTAATCGCTACATCTAAAAGTGTAAAAAAACATGTTTATTTTAAATTTTTCTTCAGGTATTTGAGGTGTTTCGTCCTGATGCTCGTAATCAAATTGACGAGTTTTTTTCCGTTGTCGAACTTCTTTGGCAGTTTTAAATTCTTTCTCTCCATCAACCTCTTCGCTAAGTTCATCTGCAATTTTGAGAATGTTTTTGAAATTTGAATCTGATCGATATTCTCGTAAAAATTTATTTAGATTTGCGATCGATTCTAAAGCAAGTGAAGCATTCATATTTACATTTTGGAGCATTTTACTGACAGGATTTATTCTATTTAATATATCATGCCAAATTATTAAAGAACAAATAAATTTGTAATCCTTAAGGTTAGTGCAGAGTGATTGAGCTTCATGTTGAATTTCTCTATTAAAAGATTCGTTGTTCATTATTTCATAGAGTGCATCATAAATTTCACCCAACTGATACCGTAGAGGCCGGATTGCATCAATTCTGCTTTCCCATCGTGTTTCTGATGGTTGTTTTAGAGTTAAAGTTTTAATAAATTTTAAAAGGATTGACCACCGTTTATAAGATGATGAAAAAAAATTGTATATTTTTTGAACAATTGCAAAAAAACCAATTGTATCTACATTGACTTTGGCGGCATCGTTTATGATTAATTTTAAAGAATGAGCAGCACATGGTACGTAAAATGCACGAGAGTTTTTGGTTAAAATCAAATTTTGAAGTCCAGCCTTTTTGCCTTTCATGTTGGCCCCATTATCATACCCTTGACCACGCATGTCTTCAATGGGAATCTTCCATTTTTCCAGTTGTTCAATTATTGTTGTACATAAACCTCGTCCAGTGGAATCTGTTATATCTATGAAACCTAAAAAGTTTTCTCTAATTTTAACCGTTCCATTATTACAAAAAACGAAGCGAATAATTATGGTCATTTGTTCAGTTTTACTTGCATCTGGTGTACAATCTAAAATAATAGAATAATATTTGGATTTCTTTATCGATAATAAAATTGTTTCCCTAATTGCTGTACTTAAAATTTCCAATAATTCATTTTGGCTATCTTTGCTCAAATAATGTACTCTATTGTTTTGATCTAGGGCCCTCTCAACATGATTTTCCATAACGGGATCAAACTTCGCAAATAATTCAATTAATTTTAAAAAATTTCCGTTATTTTTTTCGTATAATTTATCAGATGATCCGCGAAATGCTAAATTTTGACTACCAAGGAATTTGATAATTTCAATCAGCCATTCCAAAACACTCCTCCAATGTTTCTTTTCCATTTCATATAAATTTTGAGATTGACAATCAATAGTAATTTTGTTTTTTAATCTTTTCTCAAGTTCATTCCAATTCAATAAACTTTTCATGTGAGCCATACTAGTTTCATGTCTGTGTAAAGTTGTACTTAAATTTCTCCAATTATTGTATCCTTCTATGAGGCTAGATTCAGTAGATCCAAAAACTTTGCAACAAAAGCAAAACACAGAGTTCAAAATTTCGGAATAAATAAGCCATTTTCGAAAAACTACTTCCGTTTTCCATTTTTCTATTATAATATACATCAGAAAATTTACGGCCATGTACATCGTTCGGATATATAATATCTTTCTTTTGAACAGGCCCCATTTCTACTAAAATAACACGTAGTTTGTCATCGATTTTATTCCATTCAGCTGGATCTTCTAAATTTGTACACATTTGATATGATATTGGCACAATGACTTTGTTGTCACTTAACTGTTTCTTACTAAAATCTTGTTCAATATTTTCAACAGTTCCCTGTGATCTAGATAATGTGCACGGTTCTGGTTCTTGTTGAGTATAAGCTATTTCAGAAGCAGTTGATATTTTAAGATATTTATTAAGTGATCCACTTTGTTTTTTAATGTTTGCTATTTTTTCAGCTTGGCGTTTACGATTTTGTGCACCTGATAGTTTTTTCTTAGTTTTTGATTCCATATTACTTTTACTCATGAACGCCACTTTAAAATAATTTTCAAATGTAATAAATAAATAAATACGGACTCTAATTTATATATTTACATCATGTATCTTAATACTTAAGATTATATATCGCTAATTTAGATGTCCAACACAAATTACTTCTTGCGCCAAAATACAAAACTCTATACGCGGAGGGGAAGAAGTTGTTTAACTTGTTTACCTAAAAAAGGCAGCTAATAAATTGGAAATATTCAGCCATTGACATTAAAAATGGTCACGTTTTAAAATAACTCAAGTGTCCAGTTTTTTACGCTTGATTGAACATTTTAGTTTTACCATTGGCAAGATTTTCTTTTGTTATCATATATTTTTCTAATTAACACAGGTGGCCTGCCAGGCCTGATTTGCGATTTCAATAGAAAATTTCCTGGGATTATAATTATTGTTTACAATTTCTTACTAAGATTTTAAAATTTGCGATAAACATCATAAGCAAACGTATGTAATTAATTTGCAAACCTAATTAGTATGCAGAAAAAATAGACTTTTGACAACGATTAAAATATATAAAATAAAAAGTAAACTGAAAATTATATTAAGTTTACTGGAATTATACCTATAATATATATTACATACACGTTCGAATATTTATATCAAATTATTATTTAAATAAAAAATTAGAAAATGTTTTATTTTGCAATATTATAATCGTTTCTTACGATTTCAAAATTATGTACATGATCTAATATATATATACGCATATACATACATAAGTTCTAATTTATAATACTTTTAGTGTGTGTTTATTTATATATTTGCTAGCAGAAAGTTACTTATAGTTTACTATAAGCAGTACTATATATATATAAACATTACAATATGAAATTTGTAATATAATAAACTTTATGTTTAGTTTATTGTTCATGATAAATAATAGATTTGATTGTTTTATATTTTTAATATTAAGCAGAGCTTGTGTACAGGCCTGCTTGTGTGTGTCATTTAATAAGATATAATATGACTTCATATGATTTTCAATAATCTACTCTCAATAATTTTTGTAAATAAACATTTGAGAATAATATTCTTCAAATGTGAGTATTTTTGTTAGTAGAGTTTTAATTTCTCAGGGATGGTGCCTTCTTTTTCAGATGCTAATCTCTCAGTGATGGCGCCTCCTTCTGCCAGCACCCGCATGCCTAGCATGCGTTGCATGCCCACTTCCGCCGGCCCTGATGTCAAATACATACTAGTTAGAAATTAAACGCATGTGTACATACACATATGTGTGTATGACTTTCTCGAATTTTTTATATTTTTAATAAAAAATGTAAATATTTATGTAAATAATGTCTGTGTATTTTATTTGTGGAAAGGTATATTAATAAAATAAATATTTAAAATACCAAACTTTTTTAATATATCACTAATTTAAAATTTATCCATTTATCGTCTATTAATTAAATGGAGAATAAAAACTGGAAAAATGGTCTATAAAGGGCAAAAAGTGCAAAGATCTCGCAAAAGTTGGATATTGTGAAATTATTTTTTTATATTTGTCTGAAGGTTTGTAATGATGGTATATTATAAGATGTGATATGTTAGACTATTTCCTTCATTTATGAGTGAATGTCAAATGTATAGAAAATTTTAAACTTTATTTAAACTTTACTAATACAAACAACTTGCTAGTAATAACATACAAATAGACAATACATGTTAGTAATTACACAACGTTTTGAGTAATATTATTCTCCACTCTTTTTCAGGTCTTGCTGGCCTATATGCACTGTGACAATATTTGCTTAGAAGTTGAATGCACACCTTTAGATTCTTGAATATCAAATTTAAGGCAGACACTCTAGCAACTGAGCTATTTTGTCAATGGCAACATATAGTAGAAATTTGATATATTTATATATGAGAGTTGGTTCAAATTCTCCTGAGTCCTTCATATTTTAATGAGGCTAATTAGTTGTTTTTTTTAATATTTTTTTATAAGAGCAAGATTAATTAGAGGCTTCCATACATTGTGTATAAGCCACAATGGGTTGATGTATAGGATTATTTACCATTGTCATATGAGCAGCTTCCTTAAATTTTCTTCTTTGTACTTTTCCCTCTTTATTCAATATCTATGTATTTTTTAAGTGAACCTATGATCATTAATACATACATGATCTTTTATGGTAAACACATCTGTTTTTCCCTTTTAACCATTAGTTTGTGCTTTTTCCATTGCTGTTCAACAGGGTGACAGGTCTCACCAATGTATTTTTTTCCACATTCACCATGGTATTTCATAGATGCAGTTTTTGTTCTTCAGCATTTCCAGTTTAGGCTTCATATAATTAAGCATTCCTCGAAGTTTGGTATGGCTATGGAAAGAATTTTTATTGTTATATTGACTGCAGATTTTCTTTAATTTGTCCACCATTCCTGGTATGTATAGATATATTACCATACCAATAATTTGTTTTCTCTTTTGATGTCCCTTTGTGTTGTCTATTGAAGGTTTTCCTGATGACTGCTGAAGGATAACCATTTTTCATAAGAATTTGTTCTATGTGAATCTTTTCTTTTTCCAAATCACTGGTTTCTGAACAAACATCCTTTGCTCTGTTCCATAGTGATAGTACAATTCCTTGTTTAGTGCTTCTTGTATGATTGGATGTATATACCAAGAACTTGCCAGTGTGTATTGGTTTCCTATAAACTGTTGTTTTTAATTTGCCTTGAGGAAGTCTTGTCACAAGAACATCCAAGAATGCCAATTTTTGTTCTTGTTCTGATTCTACTGTGAATTTAATTGTAGGAGATATGTTGTTAATGTGCATCCAGAATGACTGTAATTTTACCTTACCATGTTGCCATACCACAAATGTATCATCAACGCATTGAAGCCACACTTTAGGTGAATATGTAGTAGTATTTATGGCATGTTTTCATGTTCTTCTATGTAAATGTTGCTGAGCAAAAGTGACAGTGATGATCCCATGGACATCTCTTGATTTTGTTGGAAGAATTCTGAATTATATTGAAAGTATCTTGTTGTTACACAGAATGTTAATATATTCCATTATACTATCAATAGGTAGAGCTGTTCTAGTTTGTAGATTATTACCATCATATAAACTTTTTTTTACAATAGACAATGCCTCATCACATGGTACATTTGTAAACAGACTTTCCATGTCAAAGCTTACTAACATGTCAGTTCTTTCTATTTTCATGTTCCTGACTAACTTTACAAACTGCTTAGAATTCCTGATAAAAGATTGTGTCCTGTATGCCAATGGACCAAGAACTTCAAGAAGAAATCTTGATAAATTTTGAGCTGGTGAATTTCTAGAACTCACAATAGGTCTTAATGGAACATTGTCTTTATGGATTTTAGGCAATCCATACATATGAGGAATCTTGCTGAAATGCAAAGTTAATTTTCTTTTTTTTTTTTGAATCACTGAAATACCGGTGATGCTCCTGGAGTAATGCTTGTAGTTTTACCTCTGTATTTGGAATTGGATTTTTGGCTACTTTTTTGTATTGGCCTGCTATAAGAAGCAATTCAATTTCTCTTATCTATAGATTATTTTTACCACACTAATGTTTCTCTATTTCATCTATGCAAAGCATATCTTTTATGGGATCCTAAATATTTTGAAATCTGGTTTAAAACTTCAACTATACATTCACTGAAAAATTTTGTAGCAACATGGTCTGTCTATCTTTAATCCAATCTCTTGATTCTTTTAATAATTTCAAGGATATGAATTTGGATTGTTCTATCACTCATATATTTATGTTTAATATTTAAATATTTAATTATAATAATTGTTCATATATATATAATAAAATATTGTAACCATTGTAGTGAGTTTACTATAAGACAATGGCACTATGTTGTCTTTAGATTAAAATGGGTTTATATATAATTTTTGAATAAGATGGTTGACTTGTAAAATGTTAGCGTCAGTAAAGTTTATTATACCTTATTTAAAAAATATTGTCAACAAAACAGAAGTGATATTTTCAAAACAGAATATACAATTTTTAATAGTGAAGTGAAAGTATGTTATTCATTATTATTCAGCAAATATTATTTGTAATTTTTATTTAAATTTGTATAAAAAAAAATTGACACTTTTTATGAAGAGGGGGGGGGGTAGAAAGGATCAATGATTTTGTCTATGTTCAAAATATTTTAATATGTGTGAAAAATATTCCACATACGCGTGTCTAATTAAATATTAACACACAAAAAAAGATTAAATGTCATTACTTTACAATATAAAATATAACAACATAGAGAATTACTGTGAGACACTTTATTTTTAAATGTCCTATCAAAATAACATTTTTGTATATTGAAGATGACAGCTATGTCATAAAACTTCTCCTGAATGGAGCAAGTTTTCTTTAAATTACCATGTTTCAACAACATTTATTAAAAGAAATCAAGTATAAAAGTTAAGTACAAATCCCTTCCCTTCACTCATCTTTATATCATACATATTTTTTACGCTTAAAAATTACAACTTCTGGCAAAACCTGATATGAATTTAATTACAAAATCTGACAAACACATTGTAACAGTTTTAATTACAAATATACTGGGAAAAGGAATGTCATTATTTTTTATTATATCTATTTTTTTAATATCATGCATTTCCAGAAGCTGACAGTTTAATAATACCTATGCTTTTAAGAAACATAGTAGTTAATTATAAGCAACATTCGTTTTTTTTTTTTTTTCAACATTTATTTTGACTTTTTCTTTGTAGTTATATTTAATTTAGTGTTATTATTATCCGTGCTGTTATTACCATTATAATTATTATTTGTAATAAATTTATGCAGTTAAAACCAGGGATAGAATAGGATTCCAGCTCATGACCGAAAAATCTCTAGATTAATTTCAGATGAGTTTAATTTGAGCACTTGAAAAGTATTGTTAGCTCAATCGGGTACATGGGTGTTCAAACACTAAATGATCTTCAGATAAATTAACTGTATAGTGGCGGTGTAATTTACAATAATTTTGCAACATATATAGCAACATATCAGTAAAATAAATTGTATTGAAATATATCATCAGTAATATAGCAACAATTGTAATCATAATATTTATATTGAAGCGGAATCTGAGATTCAGATTGCGCTTCACAGCCCACTTCCAATCTTCCGCTACCAACCTAAATTCAAACCCTATTCTTGCATATATATTCCACTCACTAACACATTTGTTTGTATCTTTTTGTTTGAGTATTATTAACTAACATCTTTATTAACGAAGATATTGGCATAAATATCTGAATTCAAACATGCAAAATAAAATTAATAAATATAGCATTTAAAAATTCGTATACGCAATAGGTAATGGGGGATTGATTATAACGGACTTATAATATCAAAATATATTATAATTTCTGTATTTATTTATTTTATAAAAGTTATAGTAATTGTTTGTTAATTGCAGCTCAGATATCTCTAGATATTGTAGAGACAAATGTACTGAGCAAATAATTACTAGAAAAGGTTCGTTACAGGTAATTTTATAAAATTGTGTTTTTAAATTATTTTTGCCGTTAAACTCCACTTTTCTTTTAAATCCAATATGGAAGATGCGATTGTAATTAGTCAAAATTAGTTAAAGGTGAGAAGCGTAATCTTGTATAATATTCTAACATAACTTTAATTAAAAGTTTCTCTAGAATCAAAAGTAGAAACTAAACTTAATTGATTTATTTTTGTTACAAACATTTTCTTTTATCAAAATTAATTAAAGTTTGAATGCTTATCTAACAATGGCATCTTCCATCACAATGGGTAAAAGCTTGTATACGAATTCTTTAGGAAATTAGATTGCAATGACAAATCAGAAAGGGATTCCAAAAATACCAAGGCATGGGATAATTACAAATTATTTTGAGGAGAGTAAGTAAGACAGTCAAGGAGAACAGTCACCAAGAAAATTGGCGTTGGTTATTTTCAATGTGTACTGAGTAAATCTAAATCGCCTTTCTTGCCATTCGAGATGGCTTTCCCTGAAATCTGTGCCCTGGATCCCGATACTCATAGACTATACTGATATGCCTGTTCGTTAAATCATAAAATTACTACCTGCCTGAATAACTGCTTAACAAACTAGATCTAGTTCTCCGAGGGAATCCGAAATCATCAAAAGACTAGCCAAGTTTGTACAGAGGTAACAATTTCAAATGCTGCTAGACTCTTAAAGTTAGCATGAATAATTTTAACTCTCACCTATCTATTTCTTTAAACATTTTGTAAAGCTTTTATTTATAAAATTTAATATTAGTTATGAATCAATTTGTAAAATTCTTACCTTTTTGTTAATTGTAACTCGTTCTCTCTCTATATAACTTAGCTGTAATCTCTCCCACATTAAACCTCTCATGAATAATTGTTAATTCTTAATTTCACGTCTAAGCGGCAATACTTTATTTTCATTATTATATTTTATACTTTCAGATACTAAATTATATGTCGATAATTTCCCCCCAGAATCGCAAATGCTTACGCTATCTCTTTTAATAAAAGAAAACCCTCCTTACTTTTAGAGGGTAATTAATCTAGTATATTTTAAAAAACTTGTTATTCTTAGTATAGCGGGTGCCTGCCAGTCTGGGGAATTAAAATCAGAATTTGATAATTACTGTCCAGTGTTATTTTAGAAAAAAATAAGTAAAAATCTATTTTCGTAGAAATGTTTTTTTTGGTTAATTAAATAATAGCGCTAACTTCTAAAATCTGCAATTAGATTTATATGAATTAAATTAATATTACTTTCTTGAAATCAATAGCCACCACCGACTTTATATATATTTAATAATGTGAAAAGTATTTATTTATAAAAGCATTCAAAACCAAAGATTTATATTATTTATCCGTTGTGGAAAGTTTATGTGTAGTTTAAAGTAATACATAAGGGGGGGGGGAATCCTTTAGTTCTCTGAGCTATATTATAGTGGCCTTAAATGTAATTCTTCCATATCCACGTAGTAATCAAATCATACCGGTACGAGGGGTTTTTATTAATAAAAATAGGCGATAATTCTTTATTACTTAGTTAAATATCAATATATTTATATTAATGCAAGCGTTACGTGTATACCGGCCTTTCGTTATATATATATATCTTTGTGCTTCATTCATTTTTACTTCCAATACCAAGGACAAGGTTTGGCAAACCTCTTTGGATTTCTTCAGCGCGTGATATTATTGCATAGGGTTCGCTCTGGCAAAAGTCCAGCCTATGGCAATTCAATAAAGCGCCTTCTTCGTTGTTTATGACCCGACCCTGCCGACGTTTGCAGAGAGTCGCTTTCCTTAACGGTGAATTGAAGCAT
The DNA here is from genome assembly GCA_028023455.1 of Epiperipatus broadwayi. Taxonomy (NCBI): domain Eukaryota; kingdom Metazoa; phylum Onychophora; class Udeonychophora; order Euonychophora; family Peripatidae; genus Epiperipatus; species Epiperipatus broadwayi. The sequence continues at coordinate 76,858 of JAQFVV010007222.1, read as the reverse complement.
CTTCTTAGATCTTAGAATAGATCGTTCCATTGCCATCATACACGTACCGCTCTCCCATATTTTGTTCTTTTTAAAAAGCCTATTAATTCTCCTAAACCGTACTGTTACGATTATGCTAAATGGATTGCCATTTTTAATATATATTTCATTCACACTTTCAGATACGACACTTCTGCCATTATTATTATTTCCCAAAGTAGCTTCCCACACACGTTCTTGTATAGCCAATGCAAATAGTAATTAAATAAAATTACCCTTATCATCCAACTTAATAAACTTACGTATTGGTATGAATGCTGTTATTTTAGTACTGGTGGATTCAAATAATGTTCAGATACCGTAGTCTAGCGCTATTATTAAAAATCTTATGTATCCCAGTCAACCGATAAATTATTGACATATAAATAGCCGCAATAGAATAAAGCCATGAATTATTTGTTATTGATGATTAAATATGTTCATTGTATAGTATTGTAAGGGAGGTTAATGTTGTCCAAGGGAGATAAACACCCATTTTATTTACATTGTAACACCAATAACGTTTGCAATCATATATATTCCAAGTTGATTTAATAAATGTTATATCTTTCTAAATATCTAAGTCATTGTTTCATTTATTGATTAGAAATAATTTTGATGTAATATAAAAAGGTTTCCCTTACTAGATGATCGAAAATCGCTAATTATAATATCCTAGACATGAACCAAGTTCGAATAAGAGTCTTTTTGTGTCACGACTTTGTGATGCCGGCAGGGTAGGAATAAATTAGATCAGTATCATTGGAATTGTTGCTCATAAGTTGGTAGATCTGGAAAATAGGCAAATAGGGCAGAGTTCATGAATGTTCCTGACCTATGTATCTTGCACAGGATTGGATTCGAGGTACTTTTGCCTAGATGCTAGATCTTGTTATATGAACAGACGAAACCGACCGGTACAATATGTGCTTTATAATAAATGAATAGTTATCAAGCATTGCACTTGCATTATCTAATAAAAATATTCAGCCATATCACATATTAGTAGTCTTAGCAATATAACATCACATAAGACTTAAGGCAGAGACTATAAATAGTCAAAAATAAGATACATAGATCACATGACCCTATAATCTTAAGCTTGTAAATGATAAACAATGAGGATTGTCAATTCATCAACAAGCTTTGTGATAAATGCTTAGCCAGAGCCAGCATTTAAAATATCTCCATCAGAAATCCCCATGAACCCCTGACCATGTTTTCATGCTTTGACCCTCCTCAGAGAGGTGCAAGGGTAGGATCTGACACTAGATCTAAAAATACCAATCCAAAGCCAAGCACTTATCTAAAAATTATCTATCTACTGAGTGGAAAATCTGAATTTTTCAGACCCCTACATGTCTTCAAACCCAGCTATCCAACTCAAATAGCTATATGGAGCTAATAGATCTTCAGCCATACCATATATTAGTAGTCTTAGCAATATAACATCACATAAGACTTAAGGCAGAAACTATAAATAGTCAAAATAAGAGTCATAGATCACATGACCCTATTCTCTCAAGCTTGTAAGTTATAAACAATGAGGATTGTCAATTCCTCAACAAGCTTTGTGATAAATGCTTATCCAGAGCCAACATTTAAAATATCTCTGTTAGAAACCCCCTGCCAAACCCCTGACCATGGTTTTATGTTTTGGCACTCCTCAGAGAGGTGCCAGGGTAGGTTCAGACACTAGATATAAAAATACCAATCCAAAGCTAAGCACTTATCTAAAATTATCTATTGAGTGAAAAATCTGAAATTTTCAGATACCTACATGTCATCAAACCCAGCCATTCAACTCAAATAGCTACATGGGGATGATAGATCTTCAGCCATACCATATATTAGTAGTCTTAACAACATAGCATCACATAAGACTTAAGGCAGAGACTATAAATAGTCAAAATAAGAGTCATAGATCACATGACCCTATTCTCTTAAGCTTGTAAGTTATAAACAATGAAGATTGCCAATTCCTCAACAAGCTTTGTGATAGATGCTTAGCCAGAGCCAGCATTTAAAATATCTCTGTCAGAAACCCCTCCAAACCCCTGACCATGGTTTCATGCTTTGGCACTCCTCAGAGAGGTACCAGGGTAGGTTCAGACACTAGATCTAAAAATAGTATAAATTATAATAAAATCTACAATTTTAATAAAGTTATGTTTTTTTTTATTCTATATATTTTATTTACAGCATTCATAAATATATCATAAACAGTACATACAAATATTTAATGTTCTAAATGTATAAGTTGTTATGTTTATATGATATGTGTAATATTTTATTGGAATAATATATATAAAGAATATATTTCCAATGCAATATTATGAGAATATATAGATGTTTTTAGTTTATGTTGAGTTAAAAGTGTATTATTTGTATTTTGAAGAGTAAATATAATTTTTTATATGTAATGATTATAAAATATTTTTTTATTATTATTGTAAAAAAATTTTGTTGGTAGAATGCAGGGTGGTTTTGGTATTAGAGTGATTAAAGAGCATAATGATAGTTTTGATAATGAAAATTGCTTCAATTGTAAGAGATTATAAATAAACTGAATGACTAGAATTCACTCTCTAATATTCTGACTTTCACAGAAGCAATCCAAAATTTTTTAAATATATTTTTTTAAATTTATTTTAAAAGTATTTGCTTAAACTACAAAATAATGGAGTAGAAAGAATTATATTTTTCCAGGAACTTGGACTGCCTTGCAGAATACTTGTTAAAAGAAAGAGAAAACTAATTTATGGCATTCAAATTTATGTTAATATTTCCCTATGGAAAAATGACTGTCGCATTTGAGCAAAAAAATTTAATAATGAAACATTGAAGCTGATAACATACTGTTGTATATAAGTAATATTTTTACCAACGGATATTTTATAATATCAAAGGAGTATTTTAATGTAGTATTTTGACGAATTTATTTCTATATTCCATCATTGTAAATGGAGTTGGGTGTCTAGTCATTCATAATGCCATTAAAATATCAAATGTTTAATAAATAGAGTATAAAATAATAATACTTTGAGAATATTGAAATTTAACAAATACTTACTGTCTTGGATAACTGTTTATGATATGTTTATCTTGTTTGGATTAGCAAATATCATTAAATTATAGCTCAAGGAATAGACATTGGATTGAATGTATTTCTTTGAAATGCCAAACAGGAGGATTGTCTTTTTGTTGTATGTTAATATGTCCTTTATTTATGTATTTATGTGTTTAATATTTTGTAAATATTATTGATTACTATATTTTAAGTTACTTATTTGTCTTTACATGCATAAAATAAAAGAAAGTTAAACTTAGTTTTGTTTTGAAATATTATGTTTACCCATTGACTGCAAATTACTTTTGAATATACGTTACAAGTATTGAAAATCTGAAAGGATTGTATTGTAACAATTACTAATTGGTAATCAATTTCAAAATAAGGAGAATAAATAAGCCAAATTATTATTATTATATTTTATCTTAACGAATTACTTTTTTATGAATATTATACAATTATTGTTAGCTTTTTCATATATTAAATAAGCAAACATTTTATACTTTGTGGCTAATTGTTCTAAATCAAAATATATAAAATGCGCTAACATGCACAAAGCTAAAAAAGAAAAGTATATATTATTTTGATTTTTTATATATATATATAAAATACATATTTTGCGGGTTCATCCGTGTTAAAAACTTTTAATATCAATACACTGACGTTTCGACTTGGTCACACAAGCCATCCACAGAGTTATAAAAAGGTAGAAAGACGGTTGTAGAGGCGCTACAATCACTGGTTTGAATAAAACATTAAAAATCCCACCAATAGCAAAAATGTTAAATTTAAGAATGTTTTTTAAAGAAATCTTTCCAAATAGGAGGAAGTTTGCACGTATCATCTCGCTTATTGATACAATCTGGCCTTTTAAGTATCTCAATGGCTTCTCTGATTTTGCATTGGTAGAGATTATCACATCTGGATATGATCCTGTACTAGAAAAATCTATTTTATGACCTGAATCTATAGTATGGAGTGAGAGTGCTGATGATGATGAGTGTTGTTTAACTGCATTAGCATGCTCATCTCTCCTAACACTGATGCGACGATTACTCATACCTATGTAAGAAGCTTTACAATTTTTACATGAGATTTGATAGACACCATGAGATTCAAGAGGGATTGAATCCTTAGGCTTGGTTATTATATTGCTGATCTTTTGATGAGCAGAAAATGCTGTATCTATATTATAGCGTTTTAATATACGTCCGATACTGTCTGTAGTTCCTTTTACATATGGAACACAAATCCTAATAGCTGACTTATCATCTTTTTGTTTCCTATTTTGTCTATTTTGGGCTTGAAATAAGGCTTTTTTTATAAATTTGTAATTATAACTATTTGCTAATAAAACACTATTAATATGATTTATTTCTTCTTTCAGATGTGTGTCATCTGAAAGGTTAATTGCTCTATTTAAAAGAGTTTTGGCTACAGAAACTATCTGAGTTGGGTGATGATGAGAATGGAAATGTAAATATCTGTCTGTGTGTGTATCCTTTCTGTAAATAGAAAAAGATAAACTATTTGGTGTTCTGGTGACTAGAACATCAAGAAAAGGGAGTTTTCCATCAGACTCTGTCTCCATTGTAAATTTAATATGAGGATGCATATTATTTAAATGTAAGAAAAATCATCTAATGTATTTTTTCCATGTTGCCATATGACAAAAGTGTCATCTATGTATCTGAGCCAAATGAGCGGTTTTAAAGATGATGATTCTAAAGCACGAGTTTCTATATATTCCATGAATAAATCAGCTATTACTCCTGAGATAGGCGAGCCCATAGGAGTACCAAAAACTTGTCTGTAATGCTGTCCATTGTATACAAAATATGTATTTAAGAGACAATGTTTAATCAAAGCAATAATATGGTCTGGTAAATTGCAACGTTGTGAGATTATATTTAAAGCTTCATCAATTGGAATGTTTGTAAACAAAGACACGACATCAAAACTGACCAGAATGTCACTAGCATTAATTTTTAAACTTTTTAAAACAGAAATAAAATGAAGAGATCATACTACATATTTGGAAAAAACAACAAAAGCTATTATTAATAAATCACCTATTGAAACAGAGATAAAAAATAAAATAATCCCTCGTGAAAAATCTTGTGTCTGTCCAAAATTTTATGGACTTCCAAAAATTCACAAACCAGATACCCCTCTTCGTCCAATAGTAAGTGCAATAGGTTCTCCAACTCATATTTTAGCTAGATACTTATCGGATTTCATGAAACCTACAATCCCATCTATTAAATCATATATTAAAAACTCTCTTCATTTTATTTCTGTTTTAAAAAGTTTAAAAATTAATGCTAGTGACATTCTGGTCAGTTTTGATGTCGTGTCTTTGTTTACAAACATTCCAATTGATGAAGCTTTAAATATAATCTCACAACGTTGCAATTTACCAGACCATATTATTGCTTTGATTAAACATTGTCTCTTAAATACATATTTTGTATACAATGGACAGCATTACAGACAAGTTTTTGGTACTCCTATGGGCTCGCCTATCTCAGGAGTAATAGCTGATTTATTCATGGAATATATAGAAACTCGTGCTTTAGAATCATCATCTTTAAAACCTCTCATTTGGCTCAGATACATAGATGACACTTTTGTCATATGGCAACATGGAAAAAATACATTAGATGATTTTTTCTTACATTTAAATAATATGCATCCTCATATTAAATTTACAATGGAGACAGAGTCTGATGGAAAACTCCCTTTTCTTGATGTTCTAGTCACCAGAACACCAAATAGTTTATCTTTTTCTATTTACAGAAAGGATACACACACAGACAGATATTTACATTTCCATTCTCATCATCACCCAACTCAGATAGTTTCTGTAGCCAAAACTCTTTTAAATAGAGCAATTAACCTTTCAGATGACACACATCTGAAAGAAGAAATAAATCATATTAATAGTGTTTTATTAGCAAATAGTTATAATTACAAATTTATAAAAAAGCCTTATTTCAAGCCCAAAATAGACAAAATAGGAAACAAAAAGATGATAAGTCAGCTATTAGGATTTGTGTTCCATATGTAAAAGGAACTACAGACAGTATGGAGTATATTAAAACGCTATAATATAGATACGCATTTTCTGCTCATCAAAAGATCAGCAATATAATAACCAAGCCTAAGGATTCAATCCCTCTTGAATCTCATGGTGTCTATCAAATCTCATGTAAAAATTGTAAAGCTTCTTACATAGGTATGAGTAATCGTCGCATCAGTGTTAGGAGAGATGAGCATGCTAATGCAGTTAAACAACACTCATCATCATCAGCACTCTCACTCCATACTATAGATTCAGGTCATAAAATAGATTTTTCTAGTACCAGGATCATATCCAGATGTGATAATCTCTACCAATGCAAAATCAGAGAAGCCATTGAGATACTTAAAAGGCCAGATTGTATCAATAAGCGAGATGATACGTGCAAACTTCCTCCTATTTGGAAAGATTTCTTTAAAAAACATTCTTAAATTTAACATTTTTGCTATTGGTGGGATTTTTAATGTTTTATTCAAACCAGTGATTGTAGCGCCTCTACAACCGTCTTTCTACCTTTTTATAACTCTGTGGATGGCTTGTGTGACCAAGTCGAAACGTCAGTGTATTGATATTAAAAGTTTTTAACATACCATAATAAAATTTTAGATCTGCTTAGTGATAAAACTTATAAACTATCAAAAAGAGATCATACTACATATTTGGAAAAAACAACAAAAGCTATTATTAATAAATCACCTATTGAAACAGAGATAAAAAATAAAATAATCCCTCGTGAAAAATCTTGTGTCTGTCCAAAATTTTATGGACTTCCAAAAATTCACAAACCAGATACCCCTCTTCGTCCAATAGTAAGTGCAATAGGTTCTCCAACTCATATTTTAGCTAGATACTTATCGGATTTCATGAAACCTACAATCCCATCTATTAAATCATATATTAAAAACTCTCTTCATTTTATTTCTGTTTTAAAAAGTTTAAAAATTAATGCTAGTGACATTCTGGTCAGTTTTGATGTCGTGTCTTTGTTTACAAACATTCCAATTGATGAAGCTTTAAATATAATCTCACAACGTTGCAATTTACCAGACCATATTATTGCTTTGATTAAACATTGTCTCTTAAATACATATTTTGTATACAATGGACAGCATTACAGACAAGTTTTTGGTACTCCTATGGGCTCGCCTATCTCAGGAGTAATAGCTGATTTATTCATGGAATATATAGAAACTCGTGCTTTAGAATCATCATCTTTAAAACCGCTCATTTGGCTCAGATACATAGATGACACTTTTGTCATATGGCAACATGGAAAAAATACATTAGATGATTTTTTCTTACATTTAAATAATATGCATCCTCATATTAAATTTACAATGGAGACAGAGTCTGATGGAAAACTCCCTTTTCTTGATGTTCTAGTCACCAGAACACCAAATAGTTTATCTTTTTCTATTTACAGAAAGGATACACACACAGACAGATATTTACATTTCCATTCTCATCATCACCCAACTCAGATAGTTTCTGTAGCCAAAACTCTTTTAAATAGAGCAATTAACCTTTCAGATGACACACATCTGAAAGAAGAAATAAATCATATTAATAGTGTTTTATTAGCAAATAGTTATAATTACAAATTTATAAAAAAGCCTTATTTCAAGCCCAAAATAGACAAAATAGGAAACAAAAAGATGATAAGTCAGCTATTAGGATTTGTGTTCCATATGTAAAAGGAACTACAGACAGTATCGGACGTATATTAAAACGCTATAATATAGATACAGCATTTTCTGCTCATCAAAAGATCAGCAATATAATAACCAAGCCTAAGGATTCAATCCTTCTTGAATCTCATGGTGTCTATCAAATCTCATGTAAAAATTGTAAAGCTTCTTACATAGGTATGAGTAATCGTCGCATCAGTGTTAGGAGAGATGAGCATGCTAATGCAGTTAAACAACACTCATCATCATCAGCACTCTCACTCCATACTATAGATTCAGGTCATAAAATAGATTTTTCTAGTACCAGGATCATATCCAGATGTGATAATCTCTACCAATGCAAAATCAGAGAAGCCATTGAGATACTTAAAAGGCCAGATTGTATCAATAAGCGAGATGATACGTGCAAACTTCCTCCTATTTGGAAAGATTTCTTTAAAAACATTCTTAAATTTAACATTTTTGCTATTGGTGGGATTTTTAATGTTTTATTCAAACCAGTGATTGTAGCGCCTCTACAACCATCTTTCTACCTTTTTATAACTCTGTGGATGGCTTGTGTGACCAAGTCGAAACGTCACTGTATTGATATTAAAAGTTTTTAACACGGATGAACCCGCAAAATATGTATTTTATATATTTAACCCGTGCAAATCTTCGTTTTAACATATATATATATATATATATATATATATATATATATATATATATATTTAATCAAATGGCTAAGTGCTTTCAAGGGTCAAAGCCCTCATATTCAGAGCCATTTTGTAAAAATATAAGAAATTGATTAGGAGCAATGTAAATTTATGCAAATGAAATAATTACGCATTCCATTTCTTGGATATTTTGTAGCAAGAGACTTTTCGATTTATGGCGAAGCCATCTCTAGAGATAAAGTAATCCTCTTTTATCTTCCTTTTAAGATTGGGTCACTCTCTGCAAACCACTACTGGATTTCCAGATTGGCAATCGTGAGCAGATGAAGTGCAGTGCTGTGCAAAAACTCAACTATAAGCAGTGTCCACCAGTGCTTTATTGTAGGAGTAATGTATGCATGCAACATTTTTGTTTCATATAAATTTCATATATCATATATTAAGTATTAAATGGGTGAATTTTTGCTGTATAAGCACCTCTTTTTATTAATATTAATTTAGATGGAGAATAGATTTCATATTATTTAATTAGAGGCTATGTCATAAATGTTTATTGTTGATTTATCATTTATATTTTTGTTAATAAATTTTTATTTCATTTATAACAAATAAATTTGATTTGTGGTCCTTTTAATTAATAATGCAAACAAACCTATTGGCTAACAAAATTTTAATAATTTGTAGTTATCTATTGATTTACATTATATACATTTTATAATACTCTTAAAATAATCTGGGAATCAAATGATTGGATTGGTAAGTGTATATAATATTACATATTGTTTTCTACTATAAATACATTATCTTGTAAGCTAGATATACATCTTATGTGGCAATATATTAATTACTTTGTTTAATAACTAATTAAAAGATCACCATAATTATTTTAATGGTTAGATGCAATTTATCTGAGCTAGTTCAATAATTTAAAAAGTGTAAGTATATTAGTCATTTAGAGAAAGGCAATTATAATCAGATGTCAGCACATTCTTTTAAACTATTAGTTATTGGGTGCATGTTATAGTAACTTATCATATAGTTAGAAAAATGGTAATTTCATGATGTTATAAATTTGATAATTGCATACCTTGAAACTGATATTTGAATTACATGAAATAGAATTATTTATTGTACTTTGATTTTAAACTCATCATAGTGGAAAATATATATGTAATTTAAATATTAAGTTTATAATATTACCATTTGGTTATAATATATTAATAATACTGTGCATATTAGAATTATGATTTAGAATTTATTAACTTGACTTTATTTATTTGAAGAATAATTCATTGTAAGTTGCTAATCATATTTATACAAGTCAAATGAGATTCGTTCATTTATTTCAGGTCATTATGAGTTGAATATTATAAAAATTGTAAGGCTATTTGAAATATTGACTTTCATTTTATATCATTATATGGTATCACAAATGAGGATGTATGTTAGATGAGTGGATTTTGCACATTGTGTTTTATTATAATTTAGTATTGTAAACATTTTATTCCATTACCATTGGTCATCAACATTGTCAGCTATATATTAAAGTCTTTCTTTCCTATTCTTATTATATTTTTATTCTGTTACACTATATATATATATATATATTGAAGCAGTCGGATCTGAGTTCGATCCTAGCTTCATGTTATTTACCCTAATACTAACTTTAAATTTCCGATGCAATGGGGCTTTATACGTTCAGTCCACGCTAATTTCCATAATGAATAACTTGTTTCAAATACGTAGTAAAATTAATTAGTTTAGTTTAAATTGGATCAATTCTCTAAATAAATTCATGATAAAATGTTCATGAATTTACATATATTAAATTGCCTGGATTGTGCGTATATATGTTTGTAAATATTAAATATATATAATTGTTCGAAAGTTTCATTGCGTCGGGAATACTTGTTTTTTTTACTTTTAAATAATTTTTGCGATTAAAAGCTACATTCCTTCCAAGGGCTTTCAAATTCTCAAAAACAACAGTAAAGTTTTATTAATAAAAAAAAAAGATAAGAATTCAATTTTTAATTAAAATCATTTCAGACTTTAAGAATTCATTTTCTAATTAGGAAAGGAATTCAAAAATTAGTTTGAAAGCCTTATCGAAGGAATGTTTCTGAAAACAACTAATTATAAAAAAAACCAGATTGATAATAAAATGAGCGCTAGCCGGAGGCATCAGTGAACAGTAGATATATAGCCCTGAAAAAGAAAGAAAAAGACTAGTTTTGGTTGTAGAGTAGTGCAGTGAACTCTGTGTGTATAAAAATTGTATTTCATCATGATAGAGGGCTAGAACATCAGGGATCTGGCTACGGTTCCTAAAGTCCCGAGGAATCTTCACTGGAGCTGCTGAACCGTTTTCCGGATCGATCATTCTGCTAAAATAATGAAAGCTACTAAAATACTACTCCAGTAGTTAACCAATGATGCCTACGTTTCAACAACTTGGAGGAGTAACTTAAGGACAAGCACGGAATGGTAATATGAACATTAAACTTTCTGGCCAGTTCGAACTTTATTTTATACTCCTTCTTTTTAAGAGCTCTTATTCTTTAATGTAAATCTTTGTAACACCTTTTAGTTATAAAATGCTACTGTAAATCTATAGCTTAATTCTTTAGATCTCTAGTCTTTAAACTTTTTCTTTTCTTACCTGGCGGTTCGTTTAATATATATATGTTAGTGTGCTTTATTAATGTCGTATTTAAAAATTATATGCCAATAATCTTTCGACTCGATGAGCCCTTTGATTCCATTTGCCTCACGCAAATAATATAACATTAATTTCAAATAGTAATTCTCGCCCATTAGAGCTAAATTTATAAGTTCTATTAGTCATCGAGTCAAAGGAAAATATTACATGTTTACTATTTTTTTTCTTACCTTTAGCTATTAATAAATTATTAGCTCAATGTTTCACCTATGTCCCCAGCTCCTATCTACGTTATAAGTATACATATATGTATTCAAATAATGTTAAAATATTGATTTCTTGTTCTACTAATATATATTTATTCGAATATAACCTTAAATGTTTTTATTGCAAAAAGGGTCGATAAAGGGTTAAATGTATTTTAATTCCACTTTTGTTATTTTATATTAATATTCAGGAAGGGCACGGTATTAGGGCATAACTAATCTAGTTTATAAATGTTTTAAAATAGTTCGATAAAAGCTCGTTTGACTTTAATTAATTGATCAAGTCATCACGTAGAGCATTCTACATGGGTTTTATTTTTCAACGATGACTATCAAGTCATCATCATCAAATGTTGCTGACATAGGGCCATCTTCCGCTCTGTTAGGCTGGTCGGTGATCATATTCTCTTATTTAAATTTCTCGAGGAAGAAAGTACTTCCTTTCCGATTCATTAGTCAAAGGGCGTAAGACTTGCCAAATGCAAGCCGCCAAAGGACTTCGATCATCAACTAGCGATCATCTTTCAATTTTACTCTCTGCCTTGTAATTCGTCAGTACCATTGCATCTTGTTCCGGTAAAACTTGCTCCGTGCTCGTAATTCGTGATGAAGTGATTTAAATTAAAGTCGAACCAATTCTCAAATATATTTAGTTTAAATCAGTTTTCAAATCAAGATTAAAGTTATGCCTTAAAATACGTTTTGCTCTTCATGAATAGATTTCCGAATGTGAAAATAAATCTCACATTCCACCGTGATAAAATTAGAACAATCATTTCCGTTCTTAATGAATACCTTTATCTGCCTTTATATTTCTCGTTGGGGGCATAGACATAGAATCCCATGTTGTGTAATACTTGTTGGCATATGATAAGGACCGCCACTCTTATTATATTTATAAATTCTTTTAAAGACTAGAGGTAATTAATGCAATCTATATTTTATTGAACAAAACAAATTATTATTATTATTAAATATTTCTAACATACTTGGTTTCTTAGTTCATCATTCTTTTTATAATTATTTAAATGTTCATACCCGCTATCTGTGTTGGCAACCCGAACATACATATGATTTGATTTAAAAAGTATTCAAAGTAATTAATTATTAGATATTCGTGTCAATGCAAGGGTCTCTAGTCCTCACCAACCGTGGAGCTAGTTCTTGGCGCATAGCACTGTGCCGTCGATTTCTTCTATCTGAGCTGTTGAGTTGGGTTTGAATTCAGTTTTGGTTAAGCTGAGTTTGAATCCGATTTGACGTGCTGTGGTGGTGGGTTTCGACCGGTACAATATATATATATATATATCCATTAGAAGCCAGTCAACAATTTCAAACTGTTGTCAAGACATTTTTTAACAATGAAGATGGAATATATATATATCACCAAAACTGTCTAACACTATACTAGCAAAAATAAAATGAAAAACCATAAAACAATACAATACTAGATTAAATTTTAAAATTTTTACCAAAATCATTACACAACCATGGTTTCATCTACTACAAATAGACCTTCTCAAGTGAAAATCAATCTAAAGGAAAACATATATATATATATATATATATATATTTATCCTTTAGATTTATATTGATATATATATATATATCTACAAACAAACCTTCCCATAATTCACTACAAATTCCACCTTCCCTTAATATCAAAAGAAGTCTTCATAAGATTGATAGTCTCAGAATCAAGGAGTTTTATCATCAAAGTCTCCTTTATTCTTCTTTTTAACTCATTATTTTCATAAAAAATAACCGAAGCATTGTTAAACAATATTCTATGACCTGTATTCAATTCATGAATATATAAAGCTGAGTTAAGATACCTATGTTTAACCCTACTTACATGAACCTTAACCCTTTCATTAAGGCTAAATTTACTCTGACCTACATAAAATTTACCACAACTACATGGAATTTTATAAACAATACCAGGAATAGACTTACTATCAATAGACTGCTTTGAACCATTAAGTAATGAATTCAAATCAGAACCTTTCCTCCATGCACCCTTCATTCCACCTAACAAATGACTATTCCTGTAAACCAAATTATAAATTGATGCTTTAAATGGTAAAGACATAATCATCATTCTTACCAACAAAATTCTTATCATCCAAATCACGACCATAAACATTATTATTAAATACCACTTTTTTAATAAAATCATGATTATAACCCAATTCTACATATTCAGCAGAAAATTGACTTCTTTGAATATCAGCATCATTATTAAAATTATTAAGCCTTCTATTCCGACAACAAAAATTCAACAAAGACATTTTTTATGTATAAAAGGCTGATAACTATCAGGCCTAATCATATTTCTCAAATTTTTAGGTTTTATAAAATGACTACAAAACAAAACATCATTAACCTTCTCAACATTTAAATCTAAAAACTTTAATTTTACAAAATCAAAACCACCCCCTTCAATTGTAAACTTAATACTAGAATCAAAACCATTCAATGCACATAAAAACTCTTCTAATTTCTCTTTCTGGTTTTTTAAATCTAAAAACTTTAATTTTACAAAATCAAAACCACCCCCCTCAATTGTAAACTTAATACTAGAATCAAAACCATTCAATGCACATAAAAACTCTTCTAATTTCTCTTTCTGATTAACAAACAAACAATCATCAACATAACTAACAAATAATTTAATAGAACATGTAAACATATTAATAATACTACACTCCAACTAATCAATATAAACAGCACACATCAATGGAGAAATGACATAACCAATAACCCAACTTTCTCTAATCTTATAAAACACATGATTAGACATAAAATACATTGAATCCTCTAACAGCAAAAGCAAATCATGAAAAACCTTAATCTTATCTGCAGAAAAAGATTCGAATTTTTTTAAAATTTGAAAGAAAAACATCAATACTTTTTAATCTATTAACCGATTGAGACATATCAATATATATATATATATATATATATATGTTTTCCTTTAGATTGATTTTCACTTGAGAAGGTCTATTTGTAGTAGATGAAACCATGGTTGTGTAAGGATTTTGGTAAAATTTTTAAAATTTAATCTAGTATTGTATTGTTTTATGGTTTTGCATATATATATATATATATATATATATATATATATATATATATATATATATATATATATATATATATATATATATCATAAAGTAGCTGCTTAAAAGAATTATTGTTATAGAAATAAGAGATTAAATAATTCTAAGGGGATAGCTTTATTTCAAAAATGTCAACTTTATAAAGATTATCTAAGTGTTGGCTACTCTGATAAATTTATTAAAAGTATTTTATTTTATAGTAATAATATTTGTAATGATGTAAACAGTAAATAAAAATATGATTTATTTCTTTGCCATATATATCCATAAAAAAGATACAGGCCACACTATTAATTTTAATGAAACTAAAGTTGTATTCTTTGAGAGAAATAAAATTAAAAGAATTGAAGAATCTTTATTATTAATAATCCATGATTCAGAAGCAATTAACTTATTTAAAAGTTATTTTAATATTAAGGGTGTATGGGAGGTAAGTGGAATTGTGAGTAATGTTTGGTTTAAGTATGTTGTTATTTTGTAGTTCTTTAGAATTGAGAAGTCTGTTTGTAGCAGTGAAATCATTGATTTTATTTTTTGGCTAGTCTGGTTGAGTTGTGAAAGATAATTATATATATATATATATATATATACTGTTATTAAATGAAAACCATTATGTTATTTTTTTTTGGTGTCAAAAAATGGGGGTACTAATAGGAATAAAAGGAAAAAAAAGATAGACTTACATTAAATCATAAGAAAGCAAAGGAAAAAGAATTAAGAATCTTAAAAGAATACATTGAATATGGATATATTAGTAAAGTAGTAAGAAATGTAGAAACAAATAAAAATGAATATAGAAAAGTTAATAGTAAAAATGGAAGAGAGAATTAGAAATGGATTTCTATTTCATATTCAGATGATGTATATAAAATTTTAAATCATAGACAAGATAAACTGAATAATATATCTATTGGATGGAAAATAGTAAATTATTAAAAAAAATAGTAAGTATTTCAAAAATAAGAAATGATAAAGTAGGAATAATTTATAAAATTATTTGTAAAAGATGTATGATGATGTATATAAGACAATCAGCAAAAAGTAACATACAAAAGGGCTAAAGAACATGACAGAAGAAAAAGGAAAGATATTAAGTCAGGTCGATTTTGCCATTTTTTTGGAAACAAGCCATATTATGAAATGTGAAGAAAATATTGAAATTATCAAATACTGTAATAATTATAAAGAAATAAAAATATATGAAACATTATATATACAAGAAAATAAAGAGAAATGTATGAATTTGGTACAAGGATCAATAAAGTTAAGTGGAAAATGATCATTATAAAATTTAAAAACATTTTTAAAGTTAAATTCGAACAATAGATGGTATGCTAAGTTAATATATAATTCACTTGACTTTATGAATTATTATAAAATCTTGACAAAGTTCATTTTGAATATATATATATATATATATATATATATTGATATAGGCACATATAATTTTATCTAAAATTATATTATTAAAATAATCGTTCATAAAAGAGAAACATAAAATTAAACATTGAAGAGTTTATTGCAGTTTGTTTTAGAAAAGGATAAGAATCAAATAGTTTTCTAGCGTTAGTTTTGAAATAAAAAAGCTACAATTAATTAATCAGAAGGGGAGAGGGGTGTTTCGTTAGAGAAACTAAACTAAGGGTTATAAAAGGAAGTAAAGAGTTTTTATTAGTATTCGTAAAAATATAATTTAAAAAGTTAAACATACAAATCTCTTTTCATTCAAGTTTAATTAAAGAAAAAATAATCTTAAAACTAAATAGTAAATTGTATTAAAAATATATGTGCGATTTGTAAATAAATAAAATTTATACTAAATAAAAGAAGATTATCATTAAAAACACGGCAATGGCTATTAATAAAATAAAACAACACGTTTTATTGCATGGCTATTACTAATCAAGCAATCTTCTAAAACACGTTTATCAAAGGATTAATTGCTAAAGAATTTCGACAACAGATCTTTGCCAGAGATATTAGAAAGACAACAAGGCGCAGGTATAAATAGACCTTTTTTTTTATCGGACAGTAATCAGTTCACAAAGTAATTGAGTAGTGCAGTTCAGAAATTAATTGAGCAGTTAACAAACAAAATGTAGTGTTGAGAAGATCTTGGGAATGCACGTTTATCTCCAGCCCAGATGTCCGAGAAAACAGCAAATCTGCCCGTGAAATAATGTCAGCTTAACATCTTGGAAAATCTTCGTCAGTATCTATTTGTCTCCGATAGTAATAATTGTGAAAATCAGGAAACTCAGCAAGGAAACGTCCCAGCCGGCTGGTAAGCATTCATAATGGAAACATCCTCACCGAAAGCAGCCACCAAAGAGAACAAAATTCTACGTCTACATTCAAAAGCCTAGGTAAAAACATTTGCTTATTTCGTTTATACTGTAATAGCCATTGCATTGCATTAATTTGTATGAATCTTTCAAGAGTCTAATTATATGAACTCTATATCATACATAAATGAACTATTAATGTGTGTGATTAAATTTCAAATACTATGTAGTCCTATATTATCATTATTATGTGTGTGCATAAGTTAATATGTGCGTGATCCTTATATCAATATTATTAGTCAAAGTAGATAAATTCCCAGTGTTCTGTTATGAAAATATTCAAGAATATTTAAACTATTTAGAATGTTAATTTAAAATATGCGTGTGTTTTATTAGAAGTATAAAATGTTTAAATTTAGTAAATAAATGTTAGTTAATAAATTATCTTTAAAATTAAACTTTATTTGTCGGTCAATTCTTTTTAACAAATTTTTTTATCAATTCTTTTAATCACTAATTAAGTATAATCTATTAGTAATTACAAATAGCTGAGCTAGTCGTGGATTTAGGCGTTGACTTAGTGGCCACTGTTCAAAGTGCGTTGTCTATTCTTTTAGTATTCTTTTAGAATAAGCAGCTGGCGCCTGTGGTTATACACAAACAAAAAAGTGCTTTGGACATGGTGTTCAACTCAACAGCCGAGAAGAAGCTATGTCCTGGAAATGTAACGTTAGTTATATACTTTATAGCTATCGTTTGGGCATACATACTCTCCGAGTATGTTCTTCTCTGCCTAGGAGACCGGTGTTTTGATTACACATATTCGAAAATGGTTCAAATGGCGCCCAACATGGGTATTGAAATAAGTTAGATAAGGATTAAGTTTAAAGCTCTCGACTGGATAAATTCTAGTACCCACAACGGATTGGTTGGGATCATTCCTCTTTTAAAAAGTGCACTGGCAACAACCAGAGTAATTCGTAAGTCACTTTTCAGGGGAGAATCCCCATATCTCGTACCTCATTTTCCAAAGCGTAAGTCAGAAATGGACAGTTGAAAATTCCTGTCACTGCAGCTGCTTAGTCAAAGTCTGATCAAGAGAATCGGCAATCATTTTCCAGGGCGTAAGTCAGAAATGGACAGTTGAAATTCCTGCCATTTGCAGCCTCCTTTTCTTAGTCAAAGTCCGATCAAAAGAATCGGCAGCCAAAGCTTCATTCATAAGATTCCTGTGTGACAAATGTAGTTTGTCCTTGTGGTCATTATCCAGGATGAACATTGTAAGCAATGTTACCAGCATAGAAAGAAGAAAAGCATAATTGGAGATTGCCCTTAGCATGGAAAAGGAAAAGATACCAAAAAGCAAACTTAGAAGGAGTAATAAATTAATATTTAATGTTGTCAGAGATAAAATGGTCAAAAATGACGCATTTTACTCTCAAAAGAAAGGGCGGTGTAATGTACCTATATTGATATAGGCACATATAATTTTATCTAAAATTATATTATTAAAATAATCGTTCATAAAAGAAAAACATAAAATTAAACGTTGAAGAGTTTATTGCAGTTTGTTTTAGAAAAGGATAAGAATCAAATAGTTTTCTAGCATTAGTTTTGAAATAAAAAGCTACAATTAATTAATCAGAAGGGGAGAGGGGTGTTTCGTTAGAGAAATTAAACTAAGGGTTATAAAAGGAAGTAAAGAGTTTTTATTAGTATTTGTAAAAATATAATTTAAAAAGTTAAAACATACAAATCTCTTTTCATTCAAGTTTAATTAAAAAAAAAAAAATGTTAAAACTAAATAGTAAATTGTATTAAAAATATATGTGCGTATATATGTGCGATTTGTAAATAAATAAAATGTATGCGAAATAAAAGAAGATTATTATTAAAAACATGGCAATGGCTATTAATAAAATAAAACAACATGTTTTATTGCATGGCTATTACTAATTAAGCAATCTTCCAAATCACGTTTATCAAAGGATTAATTGCTAAAGAATTTCGACAACAGATCATTGCCAGAGATATTAGAAAGACAACAAGGTGCAGGTATAAATAGATCTTTTTTTTATCGGACAGTAATCAGTTCACAAAGTAATTGAGTAGTGCAGTTCAGAAATTAATTGAGCAGTTAACAAACAAAATGCAGTGTTGAGAAGATCTTGGGAACACATGTTTATCTCCAGCCCAGATGTCTGAGAAAACAGCAGATCTGCCCGTGAAATAATTTCAGCTTAACATCTTAGAAAATCTTCGTCAGTATCTATTTGTCTCTGATAGTAATAATCGTGAAAATCAGGAAACTCAGCAAGGAAAGTCTCAGCTGGCTGGTAAGCATTCATAATGGAAATATCCTCACCGAAAGCAGCCACCAAAGTGAACAAAATTCTACGTCTACATTCAAAAGCCTAGGTAAAAACATTTGCTTATTTCATTTATACTGTAATAGCCATTGCATTGCATTAATTCGTACAAATCTTTAAAGAGTCTAATTATATGAACTCTATATCATACATAAATGAACTATTAATGTGTGTGATTAAATTTCAAATACTATGTAGTCCTTTATTATCATTATTATGTGTGTGCATGAGTTAATATGTGCGTGATCCTTATATCAATATTATTAGTCAAAGTAGATAAATTCCCAGTGTTCTGTTATGAAAATATTCAAGAATATTTAAACTATTTAGAATGTTAATTTAAAATATGTGTGTGTTTTATTAGAAGTATAAAATGTTTAAATTTAATAAATAAATGTTAGTTAATAAATTATCATTAAAATTAAACTTTATTTGTCGGTCAATTCTTTTTAACAAATTCTTTTATCAATTCTTTTAATCACTAATTAAGTATAATCTATTAGTGGTTACAAATAGCTGAGCTAGTCGTGGATTTAGTGGCCACTGTTCAAAGTGTGTTGTCTATTTTTTTAGTATTCTTTTAGAATAAGCAGCTGGCGCCCGTGGTTATACACAAACAAAAAAGTGCTTTGGACGTGGTGTTCAACTTAACAGCCAAGAAGAAGCTATGTCATGGAAATGTAATGTTAGTTATATACTTTATAGCTATCGTTTGGGCATACATACTCTCCGAGTATGTTCTTCTCTGCCTAAGAGACCGGTGTTTCGAATACACATATTCAAAAATGGTTCAATATATATTTATTATTTAAAATAAAGATATATATATGACTTATATGAGGTGTTATTATGTTTAATTCGTTTAAAAATACTATTACTGATAATGTACTCTAACATGCAACAAGGGATGGGTTAATTCCTATATGTGTACATGAACATCAGAATGTGATTAATAATGTTTAAAAAAAAAAAAAAACAATATAAATCTGAATTTCTGAGGAATTCAATAGATTTTGTCATCCAAAAATTGCCATAAAAATTCAATAGATTTTGCATTCTAAAATGTCATAACTAAAATATAATTTTGTAAATAACATTAAATAAAATTAACCATTCAAATTCAGAGTTATATAACATGTTATTTTCTTGCACACAAAGACCCACATTGTATGAGATGTAAAATGTTTTAATAAAATATTATGAAATGCCTCATGTTCAAAAGCAGCTCATTAAAAGAGGTTTATACTTAAAAAAATCATTAATACAAATGTCATATTGAGAACTCTCACTTGGCAAAAGGATAAATGGTCTACTGTTAACACCTAGATAATGTATATCTGAGCTCTGAAAATAAATAAAAAACAAAACTAAAAAGTGCCTCATATTTTTTTTGGCTTCTAATGTTGTTTAAATTTAGACTTACAACTGGATGCTACACGTTCAGCCTCATTTGCATGTATGTAGATTATATATGTAAATAAATTGTTTAATATTATGGATAAACTTTTATTACAGACAATATTATAAATATTCAGTTATTGTTATTTTATTCATTTTTATTGTGTTTTATAAGTTTTGTATAACTTTGTAATAATAAGTTAATGTTTCTGAATTTTTAAATGTATCCTTGTAACCTATTGAGCACTATACCTATGTTCCCACTGTATTTCTAATTTTGTTGCATCCTTTATATTGTAACCTTTTCTGTAAATAAAGTTTACTTTTGAAATGAATAAGTTAATGTTTTATATTTAAAGTTTAATATATTTTTATTTTATGCTTAGACAATGAAATCATTATTTGGGTTTATTTATAGTTAACCCTATTGAGAGAATAAATTATTAACTAGGAAAGAATGCATTAAATTTTATTCCACTTCTTATTTGCATTGCTTAATTATATATACTATAATACACCATATACTTCTTAAATTACACTGTACAATGCAGTTAACATAAGATTTATTTTATTTTCTTCCTTACAGTTTCAACTATCCAGCAGTCTTTATCAGAGCTTTTATTTCATAAGATTTATTTTATTTCCTTCCTTACAGTTTCAACTGTACAGCAGTCATCATCAGAGCTTTTATCTCAGTATCAGAGCTTTTATCTCAGTACTGAGATAAAAGCTCTGATGATGACTGCTGGAAAGTTGAAACTGTAAAGAAGGAAATAAAATAAATCTTATGTTAACTGCATTGTACAGTGTAATTTAAGGAGTATATGGTGTATTATAGAAAATGATGCCTGAAAAATAAACATACTGGAGCAAGTAGCCAATATTTATGAATTTCTGTGAACAATTGCTTTTCTAAATTAATAAACTTATGAACTAGTCACTATTGTCTTAGATAAATATCATTATTAGTACTTTTATACTGATTAGTGTTAGATTGCTTTTGTGCTTATGCAAGTGCATTTCTAAAAAAATATATTTCCAAATTTTGAAAAAATCTAAAAACGTTTTTATGGTAATTGATAGCTGACATGTCATTCTAACTATTTATTTGATTTCATTATTTTTACAATTAGTCATATATGATTGTCATTAAATCTTACCATCCTCAAATGAGGACATTAGGCATTACCATTATATAATTTGTTACATTTTTTTCTTTTGAAAATATTAACAATCATTTATTATGGCCCCAAAAACATTTCATGGAATCAATAAATTTTGATGTTTGGAACAAGCTTTAGTTGACCACAATGGTGAAGAATATGACTGGTTTGAAAGTGTGAAGTTATGTGTAGTTTCTCCAAATTTAAATGAACTTATGGACTGTGAGGATTTGATAATATTATTGTTGATACAAATTTGATTCCATATGAATTTACTAGTGCAATTGAAACTACTGTTGTTACTTCTAATGTCAATGTAAGTAAAATGAGTCTCAAAGACAAAAGTATTGAATTTTCAGCAAAGAAATACACATAATTTGAGAGATCAAGAGTGGATAAAAAAGAATCCTGCATATCTTCATTTAAATTACAGGAAAGAGGTGAATTTGAAGATGAACTAAACAATGTAAAATATGATTTAAAAGATTTATCACCCTGAAACATTTTTGAAGAATTTTTATTTTATTTTATTATTTATATCTGTGAACAAACTATAATTTATTCTCATAAAAAATAATCATAATTTTATTATACAGCTGGAGGAAATGAAAATTTTTTTTCACAATTCTTCTTCTAACTGGATACCATGAGTTGCCACAGGAGAAATTATACCAAACACTTGATGAAGATTTTGATATCTTGTGTTTTTAACACTATATCAAGAGACAACTTGAAATAAAAAGATTTGTGATCTGGCTGACAATAATAAAATTGAAAACACTCATAATTGGATGTACAAAATTAGACGACTGATGGATAACTTCATAACATATTTTATTAATGGAGGTTGTTTTTATAAAGATATGTCTATAACTAAATCAATGTTAAAATATTTTTTCCTTAAGAACTGGATGATCAGTAACTGTTCTAGTTATTGTTACACATTTGATATATACTGTAGAAAAAAGCAATGCAAAAAATCTATTAAAGGTATTACCAATCTTTTGAAAAATTTATGAGAACTATCAAAACATGAAATTTGTGCCAACCATTTTAAAACCTACCCATTTATGATTTATTTAAAAAGAAAAATGTAAGAGCAAATGGAACTGTAAGAGATAACCCATTAATGCCCATGAAAAACCCAATGAATAAAACTTATCATTTTATATGTAAAGTTGAAGAAAAAATCAATATATATATATTAAAAATTTTACGAAAAAAATGGGTATCCTTAGATGTTGTTATGCAGATATAATATTTTCAAAGCAAGTTTCCTCAATGCACAGTGTCTTATTACACTCTTTGAAAGACCATCTGTCTTTTTTATAGCACATCCAACATTTTAAAGGTCTTGGTAATTTCAATAATTAAACTGGCTTTCTTTTTTTTTTGTGTTCTTGAAACAGCACTATCCTTCAGATAGCTGCATACTATGCTACAGTGAAATTCTAATTGATTTAGTTTAGTTTCTGAACAAATCTGATGCCCCTTTTAAGCATTTGTCATCATCATGTCCAGAAAATAAGTAAGCAAAACCCACCCCTATTTTTTCCTCTAATTGAAACCTTGTATAATAAAATATATTGATCAAGTGTACCCCCCCCCCCACTCTTTATATTTGTATTTTATAAAAAAAAAGAATTTTGGTTGGGATATATTTACTTCCGATTTTGTAGTTTTAGACCAACATTTGACTTGTTGTAATGGTGCAACAAAATCATAATTAGTTAAAATAGAACAAACATTATTGTCATTTCTCTTTACACATATTTTCATTATTCTTGTCAAATCTATTATTATATGAACCTCTTTCCATTCTTTTAATTACTTTAGAATCTTTTACAGGAACATTTTTGTAATCTGTTAATACAATTTGTCTGAATATAAGTTAAAAAAAGTAGTAATAATTTTCTATAAGTTCACGACAGAATAAATTAATGAATTATGATAGTGCATAAACCGTTAAAATCATTAAACAGTATGAAAATATTTGCATTTATCTAATTTTTTAAAGTTCATTCTTATACATGTTGAATGATTAAATGTTTTCCCATAACATTGTATTTTGTTATAAAATAATAATGCAACTTATGTAATTCGAATGTACAAATGTTATTTATTTAGAGATAATTGAGATGTGTGTGTGTTGATATCAGTTTATATGTAGAAAATATTAATGACAGATGTGAATACCTCGAGTTATTAAAATTATGCCATGAGGATTCTATTAGTAACTGAGTTTTATATGATTCAGATTCGAGTATATAGATGCAGATGTGATCTTCTTGCTTCTATGTTAATTAATATTCCAGCACAATTTACACCCTAAATGTTACAAAGACTGACATCTAATAAGGTAGTTCACTGAATATTTTAATGTGTATTGATAAAATGATAATTTATGGGCATAATTATTTATACATGCACCTGAATTATAGACATATTTATTATGAGATAGGTATTACTTTTGTGACCTATTCATAAGAAGAATCCAAATCACATTCACCTGATCATAATTTAAATGTTATTTATGTAAATGTGTTTTCTCATGCAAACATTCCCTGATCATAGTCATTGTAGATTTTTTTATGCATTGACAACAAGATATTTATATTAGAAACAATATCACAATGCTATTAAATCTAGCAGTGGCCACTCTCTTAGATGATGATAATGCTATTTTGAACACATAGTAAAAGTATTTTAATTATTTTTTGAATAATAATACAAGAATTAATATGAAGTTTTTAAATATATCCATTTTATCTACTTATTTAGTATTGGACAAAGATGTCAAGTTTAACAAAAGCAAAACAGTTCTTTGTAATATTAAAATGAAAAGCTGAAGATCTTCATGAAATATTTGGAGAAATTTTAAAATATGGCATTGATATGTATATTGCAATATTTTTAGGAATATCTGGCTTCATGAATTTGTGTCATTTGATCTTAAGGTTGTTTTAATTGTTTTAAGTTTTAAAAACAAAGAGAATAGACAAGATCATGGTAATTATCATTAAAAAACATCACTAACAACTACAGCAAAAATATCCTCAAAATTTTTCTTGAATATTCCACTTATAAATGAATGGTTATCAGAGACTCAATATTATTTTATAAAATTAAGGAAAAAACTTTAGATATGCATTTTATTGCCAGGCAAATGCAAGAAAAGGGTTGGGTGCAAATGAATTATTTATATATTGCTTTTATTGATAAGGTCAGACATTTGATTCAAATAATAGTACAGATCTTTGGCATTGTTTGAAATTAGTTGGTTGCTCACCAAAATTTGTTTGTACTATATAACTTATACATGATGGAATGATAGGAAGTGTTATTACTACAGGTAGAAAATCAGAGGCATTTGAAATAAAAAACTGGTGTTATAAGAGGTTGTTCCAACATTGTTTTCAATTTTTATGATTGGTGGTCTTTGGAATTGTTTATAGGTAGCATAATTAGCCAGGGATCAATATATGATACAGATTTGATATTATAATTTTTAATTTGCATCAGTTAAAAGCAAAACCAGAAGAACTTAATCTTTTTGGATTTTGGGTTAATGATTGTGCTATTTTTGACAGTTCAAAAGATGATTTGAAGAATGTTCTTAATGTTTTAAATGCAACTTATAAAGATCGTAGTTTTTTAATTAATGTTTTTATTTTGTAATTCAATATAGAATGTATGTTGCTACAAAGAAAAGATTAACAATATTACAAATTAACTACAGCTTAGCACTGCCTTTATTCAAGTAGCTCATATTTATCGATTTTATCTAATGCTATGAATATGATCTGTGCTGTTGAAAGTTGTGGTTCATTTGTAATATTGTTAAATTTTTTTTGTATGCTCTGTATTGAACTTAAATACTTCAGTAGTTTTATAAGTAGAAAATGGATTTAAATGATGAGATTTTGATTTCAATGTGCTGCTATTGCTTTTAACAAATTAGAAGATAGAGTATTTCATTAAGGGAAATAACTATTGCAATTAAGTTAGCTATAATTAAAACTGTTTTGATCTAACTTATATATCATATCAAAACCATTGTAAAATTTCATTTAAGGATGCCTCCATACAATTTTAAATATACAATGACAAGATCATAAAATAAATATATATGTTTTTCAAGTTGCAGGATGGGATACTATTAAGTCCACTATTGTAAAATCACACCTTCATTGGATTGAAAATATAAAATAAATGAACTATGGAAGATTTGCTAAAAGTATGTTTTATGGTGAACTTAAACATGGGTTACAGGAAAGAGGTAGATTCCATCTACATTATAATGATTATGTCTAGGACAGTTTAAGGAACTGCAATGTTAATTGTTTCCATTGGAAATATATGGCAGAGAATATAATATATTGGAGAGCTATTATTAGACGTATTGAAGAAAGAAAAAAGTTTTGGCTAAGAAAATTAAAAGGCAGCATTGTAAATTAACAAGTAAAAAGAAAACTGGATCAGATTGTTCTATATGTGGACATATTTGTATATGACTGGTTGATTTGTATAGTCACCACAGAGCTCATTTTTAGGTTTTTCTCTCTCTTTTCCTTTCTATTTTTAGGAGTTGGAATGGCCATACTCATTTTGAGGTGGGTTATTATTATTATAGTACAAAAGGTAAGCAAATATTCAAAATTTTAATTTTATTTGAAAATACTTTAGAATATATTTTTCATATTTTAATATCATTTTATAAGTTATGTAATATAAATGTGATAAAAACTACATTTTTAAAAAATGTATGCTAAGATATTAGTCATTCTTAATCAGAATATAATCAGCCTTTGTTCTGCATTGTTTAGTCGTGTTATTAACTCACTGATGTCATAGTGAGTATGCAAGACAACGGTCAAACCTTAATACAAGAGAGACTTTTTAAAATTAAGATTGATCATTCTTAACTGTCATGCATATGGGTTTGAGAATATCTTGTATACTCATAATAACATTGGAGACTTTGTAAGATAACTAAACAACTCATTTCAAAGCTCTGATTACCTCCTGATTAAGAATTTTTAATGAAAACTGCGCATGTAAATTATGTTGTTATTAAAAAATTAGTTGTGAAGTCTATTTATAAATGAACTTTAAAAAGTATCTAATTTCAAGAGGATATTGTTTTAACTGAATCATTTACAGAAAATATTAAGAAAATAATTCTTTTTTTTTATAAAAAAGAATTAATTAAGTTTATGTGATCTAAACTATTATTTTTGGTTACAAATGGTTTTGTTTAGTCAAGCGTTGGTAATCGAGAGGTCAGCGCAGGTGTCTTGCAAGCAGTTGCTTGCAGACAGTTGTTGCGGGTTCTCTTCCCGGCCTATGCTTTGACATATGGAAAAAAAATGGTTTTGTTTAAAAAATATACATTTTATCATTATATATAATTTTTTTTTCTAAATTATGAGTATATCTAAAAAATAAAATTACTAAACATTTTATTAAAATTTATGGTATAACTATAGTTTAAATAATTAAATAAATAATGAATACAATTTTTTTTTTTTTGTCAAAGTTTTATTTATTTGGTCAGTTTTTAAAAATACCTAACAAAACAATACATTTCTGATTTGGGATAAAGTTTATACAAAATCACAAATAAAAAATATGTAATTAATAAGTGCATTAGTAAACAAAAAAAAAAAACAAAAAACAGAAATAATTCATTTGCATTTTCTATTTTAAATAAACCTTGCTGATGCATTTGGGTTTAGCAAGCAATTGTGACTATGTGTTCTCAAATAATAACATGTGAAAAGATTTAGAAGAAAGGATAATAAACATTTAAACAAATGAAATGCTCACTACTGTAAACAAACAGTTTCTATAAATAGTTTCATTTTTTAAATGCTTAATCCTGTGTTATTATTTGAGAACAGTTTTTGATATTTGCAACTTAAAATATCCTGATATTACGGAAACTGAAAGACTGTTGTTTCATTGCAGCATCTTTACGCGATTCTTGGAACCATATTCAGTCTTCTACTAATTGCACAACAAATAGTTTTTTTTTCTTCTCAGTAATCATTATAAAACAATCTGTTTAACAGAATGCGGCCATTTTTTTTCTGTTAAGTTTTAACCAGGAAATAATCATTTATCTATAAGCAACTATCTTCTAATCATAAACTAACATATACTTTGCTGGCTCATGTCACTTAGAACCATTTTATATACCATAATCTCAAGAAATTTTAGTTGAAATGTTCCTAATCTTTTGCTTTCATGTTTATATGAAATGTTTTAAAGATATTTGTTAGGTCAATTAAATCTATCTACCATAAATGCCATTTGATAAATATACAAAGTATATATATATATAATAAAAAAAATATGATACTTATTATTTTATGCAAAATTTAAATCAAGTTGTAAAGTAAAAATATCACCATTTTATAATGATATATAAACACAAAAATAAATAAATAATAATAATTTTGGTTTATGTTTTCTACGTGAATTAAAATTATTATTTTGATTATTTTTGCAAATAAGATATTTTACTTATTAAATCATAGTTAAATAAAATTATTGCATATTAATTAATAATATTTAAAAATAACAAAATGAATTAATATTATTTCAGTTTATATTTTAACATAAAGCAAACAAAAATATATATGCACTTAAAAAAATGAAATAAATATGTGAAACAGATATATTAAATGAAATATTCTCTCAGCCATTTGTGTGTGTGCTATAAATTGCTTTGATATATATATATATTTTTCTTCTTACATTTCATATTAATTTAACACTTTTTTTAAATATTATTAATTTAAAATACTTCATCAAAATACTCATAATGATTTTTTTTTTTTTACAAAACATTTGACCTGACTTTTAATTACATTCAACAAAGCCATTTTATTTATTTCTTTAACAAGCCATATTTTATTATATGTATTTCAGAATATGAAATAATTATTTTCATTCTTTTTGCAAACGTATTTTATATAAAATGTAGCTTATGTATTGACCAATTTTCCCAGTATGGCAGTGTGAATTCAAAGAAAGCCAGTGAGAGTTTTTTTCTTCTTAATATTAATCATTTTTTCTCTTTCTGGATTCAATTATGAAAATTTTTTGGAGATGAATAAAGTCACTTGGATAATGTACATACTTAAAAAAACTGTTAAATTTAGCATTGCAAATAAATTTTTTATTTTATCTGATTAATTTTTATATCTTCATTCTGTACATCTCCTTAAAATTTCATAAACATCATTGAATTTGAAGTTCATATATTCTTATGTGATGCTACAAAACTTGAACATCATTTTATAATTATATTCCACTATATTCCAGAGTGTTTTATTATTAAACAATATGTTTATTTAAAAAAAGTAATACTGCACTGAGCAAAACTCCTGTTAACTTTATACTTGATAGAATTTCTGGTCCAGAGTTGTATGGGGCAGCTGTTATTGGCCTGGTTGTGGTGCGCTTTACTTGAGGCTCTCTTGTGGCAGTGGTAGTTGTAGTGGGACTAACAGTATAGCGTTCAGGACAGAAATCCCTAGGATTTAAGTACATAAAATCTTTTCCAGCCAATGCTAGTGGACTACCACATTTTCCTTCAATGGTAAAGTTCCTGTCACCAGAAAGCAGAGCTTGTTCCCGAAGCCACTCCAAGCTGCAGTTGCACACAAGGGGATTTCCTAAAAAAAAAAAAAAGTTATTTTAAAAATACTATTAAATATGAATAAATATTTTTAATTTTAAATATTAATAATGTAACCTTATAAAGCATGCCAATATTTATGATTATTAAAGGTTAGATACTAAAGCAAATTTTATATGAAGTAGATCAAAAACAAATGAATCATTTTGCCTAACTTGTAAAGAAAAAGCATATGAGAAAATCATATAATATTGTTGCTGATATTTAAATAATACTTCCTAACTATAATGAAATATTAAATACTTTTAATATTTATATTGTTTAATTATTTCAAAGCATAAATTTTATAAAAGTTTAAATGTAAAGCAAAAGTTGATATTAAATTTATAGAAAAAAATGGCAGTCATTCCTCTTCATTACTTTTGGCATTCATTTTGGACTATTTCTCTTACTACTACTGCTGCTATGGTTGCTGCTATTATTGTTGTTGTTAGTATCATTGTTATTATTATTTGTACTTTTATTTTTTTATTTGCAAAAATATTATTTTTACAGTTTTCTTATTATAAATTCTACACAATAGTTTTAATTAATCTATTTTAATACAATTGTTTTACATTTATATAGGTGTACTGCTTATTTATAGAATATATCATTTTTTCGATAATAAGTATTGGATTTATTTTTGATTTTTCATTAATCTTTTTCATAGTCATGAACTTCTAATTGAGATTTAATATACAAACAGATAAAAAAAAACAAAAAACAACATTATTTTGATTCAAGCACTACTTTAACCTGATATATTTATGGAATTTTGCTGTGCTTTCTGATGAAAACCAGTCTGCTGGCTGAAATATTAAAGCAGCTTTATAGAAAAGTAAATATGTGTTTTGTATTAGATTTACTTTAAATTGATTCAAAATATTTCTAAATTTAATATCTGAATATTGACTCATAAATTGAAAGATTTCACGAACGTTAATATTTAACAGAAATAGCGGACTTAATCAGCGAAGAATTTATTAGCTTCATGCTCCCAAATCAATATGCTTTAGACTTGCCTATATAATTAAGAAAATAGGTTCAGAAATAAGAGGGTCCCTCTTATCTTTATAAAGTCAACTCTTGCGTTATGATATGTACATGTCTCTCTTGTTAAAATTAAGCACTCAAGGTGCATGTACTAAGGTTTTAGCCTTATATAAGTATTATATGTATAGATTAGTTTTTGGCTACTATTTATAGTGTTTTTACGCATACTTTTTCTAAGTGTTCTAGTTTTAATTGACAATGATCTCCAAAACAATAGTTATAACAAACATTATAATTAAAGAAAAGCAAAATGAAAAAGAATCCAAAAAATACTATTTGCTTTTATTAAATCTGCATTGTATATATATATATATAATTTTTTGACCATTATGTTTTTTTACACTTTGGCAATAGAACTATGGTTATTCTCTTTTTAAATGTTTAAATTTACTTAATATATTTGTATAATATAAAATGTATTTAAATATGTTCTCTTTAAGAAAATAAATATATCTCACTAATCTCTATATAAAGATCAGAATCTCAAAAAAGTGCAATCGAAATTAGACAAAACATTGTTATATTAGTATTAACAACAATGGTTATGTACAGCATTTTAAACTATGTGAAAATCTTTTAATATTAATATCCTCATGTTTACAGCACATGGGAAGTTTATCAGTCAAATTTGTATTACTATTATATTTTATTTTTTAATGAAGATTCATAAAGACAGACTACTATTTTTTACCAAATTCCTAATTTCAATGGTATTTTGAATTTGTGAATTTTCAGATTTCAACAACAACCCCCTCCCACTCATTATAAATCTAAGTCTGGTGAATTTTTAATTAAACTTTACTATTTATCTATTATTATCTTCATTAGCAACTTTTATCAATCCATTGCAGGATGAAGAACTTTCC
Source organism: Epiperipatus broadwayi (assembly GCA_028023455.1). NCBI lineage: Eukaryota > Metazoa > Onychophora > Udeonychophora > Euonychophora > Peripatidae > Epiperipatus > Epiperipatus broadwayi. The sequence goes on along the minus strand of JAQFVV010007222.1, from coordinate 45,470 downwards.
AAGTTTAATTCAGTCTTTCTTATTGGTAGCTTTGCTTCGTTCTATCACACCAGCAAATTTTTTTATTTGGTCTCATTCTATCATTTACAGTTCTTTAAGATTCAATTTAAAACTTTATTTGTCCATCTATTTTTATTTATTTTAGCAATTAATGCAGACCAGCTCCACTTCATCTAATTATTTTGATGATGTCAAAGATACCTAATTTATTCTTTTAACCACTTATTTTGTTTTTCATTCTTTTTTGTTGTTCCTGACATACATCTTTCCATATTTCATTGAATGGTCTGAAATCACTGTATTGGGTATTTGTTGAGCTGTCCATCTTTTAGATTTAGAAATAACAATATTCTTCTCATAGATAATTTTTATTTTAATATTAAGTTATTTCTACTAAAATCACTCCATTAAAATTCAATTATATTATTAATTTCATTCAATATGTTAGCATTTGCTTGGTAATTTGCTACACTATATGTAATAGTCAATTTCTTATAATTTATTATTAGCTGTTATTTTTTAGAAGAGCCATTGGGCATTATTTTACATTTTTTAGCATTTATCTTTAATCCTGTTTATTTTTAACATTCATCTAATAACCATTGCAACTTTTTCTGAAATCCTGAATCATTGTTTAAAAAAAAAATGGCTATATTGTTTGCAAAATGAAGATTACATATATAATCCCTATGGATTTTTATTTACTAATCAGTTTGTTTACATACTTATGATTATTTTTTAGTAATATATTGGTATAATATTTTTTTTCAGAAAAATAATGTGATTAGATTTAGATTGTATTTAAAAATATTTACTTTTAGAAAAGGGGCAAGTAAAGAAAATTCAATAATGTATGGCAACAATTTGTAATTGAATGAGAATACATTCATATTGATGGTAGCAGATCTATTTTTGATATCTTGTAAAAATTGTTTCAAAGAGAATTTCATTAATTTTAATAGACTGAACAATGATTCATTTAGGCTTTAGAATCTAAATTCAAACAATTCTGATTATTTATTTATTTTAACAATAGTGCAGTATTTTCCTAATAAAAAAACTGTACTTATTTTTTTATGAAAAATTTTTCTATGTGGTTCAGTTTAACTGTTTTGTCCATACTTTCAAACATAATATAATATTTTTAAAAATAATTTTTATTTGTCAATATATATATATCAAATGATTCAACATTTTGGAAAATATAATAAAGAGTAAAGGTAAATTTGATTGCTGTTAGGAATTCTTGAAAAAGATTGATCAGAAGATTAAACCAAAAAATATATTTTGGACAACTATTATAAAATATTTTGAAAATTTGAAATAACATAATAAATAATATTTAAAACTTTCAAAACATCACATGATCACCATTCCCAATGCTTACATGAGCTGTTCCTTAATAATAGCAAACCCTTTATATAATAGTACAACCCAGGGCAAGTCTTAATAATCAGTGGATGCAGGAAGGTTTGTGCATAAAATCTCCATCTATTCCCTACTCATCCAATATCTCCAGACTAGTTTCTAGCTTGAGGCTTTCATCAGTGAGGATCTTTGGCTCTGAGAGCAAAGCACCTATATATAAGGATTGATTTCAATTGTCTAGCAGCCATCTTTTAGCCATTTAATTAATTATAAAATAAGAAGCACATTATGAAAACACTTTACTATCTTCAACCCAAGTTCATTCACTTGTTTATTCATTTAAATCTGAATCCAGTCAGCAACACATGCAATTTTGTATCTTTTGTTTATTAATAATTATAGTCACCATCATCTCCATAGGTAGTAATATAGGCAGCAATGGTATAAAACCAACAAAATATCACATGATCACCATTTTTTATTCTTACCCAAGTTGTTATTAACGGTAGCAAACTCTCCATACAGTAGTTGCCACTCAGTTTAAGGCTTAGTAATCAATTGATGCAGGAGGTTTGTGCAAAATGTTCTCATTTAGTGCCTACTCATCCAATATCCCTAGACTACTATCTAGTTTATGGATTTCATTAGTGAGGATCTTTGAATCTGATAACACTGCACCTAGATCTAAAGATTTAATGCAACTCTCCAGCAGCCATATTTTACCTATTTATTTAACTATAAAGCTAGACAGACAGGATAAAACACCATAATGTTTCTAACCCAAATACATTCACTTATATAGTCATATTGAACTGAATCCATTTTAGAATTCATATATTTTGATGTCCTTGATGGATTTGTTGCATTGGACTCTTAGATATCGATGAAGTGCTCTCAGATCCAAAGCTCCTCATTGATAAAAACCAGAAGCTAAAACCTAGTCTGGGGATATTGGATGAGTATGTATTAGATAAAGAGATTTTATACACGAATTCTGCATCCATTGATTGCTAAGGCTTGCACTGTGTGGCACTACTATATAGTGACTTTTGCTACTGATAATAAAAGCTTATGTAAAAATAGAAAATGTTGATCATGTGATGTTTTTATTTGTTTTATATCATTCCTGCCTATAAGTCAATGGTGATTGCAGGATTTTTGATAACCCAAGGACACCAAAATCTATGAATGCTGAACTGGATTTAGATTTATATGACTATACATCATTATGCATTTTCATTTTGAGCTCCTAGCTTTATATTTAATTAAATAGGTAAAATATGGCTACTGGAGAGTTACATTAAATATTTGGATCTAGCTGGGGTGCTCTCAGATCCAAAGCTCCTCATTAATAAAAACCACAAGATATAAACTAATCTGAGAATATTGGATGAGTAGGCACTAAATGAGGATCTTATACATAAACCTTAAATTCATTGATTACTAAGGCTTGCACTGGGTGGTGCTGCTGTATGGAGAGTTTGCTATTGTTAATAACAGCTTGTGCAAGCATAAGAAATAATGCTAGTGTGATGTTTTGTTGGTTTTATATCATTCCTGCCTAAGATTATCGTGACTGTGGGTGTTTGCCAACCAAGGAGATCAAAATGTATGGATGCTAAACTGAATTCAGATTTATATGACTATACATGTAAAAAAGCTTTGGTTGAAGACATTAAGACATTTCATCTTGAGCTCCTATCTTTTTAGTTAACTAAATAGGTAAAATGTGATTGTTTGGGAGTTCCATTAGGTCCTTAGATCTAGTTGCATTGCTAATATATCCAAAGTTCCTCGCTGATAAAAGCCATAAGACAAAAACTAGTCTGGAGATATTGTTTTGAGTAGGTGCTAGGTGGGGAATTTTATTACTCAAACATTCCTACAAGACTTGCACTGGGAGATACTACTATATAAAGAGTTTGCTATTATGAATAATATTTCTAATAAATGACTAAGAAATATTATTAATATAACCTTTGTTATTCATCCTACTCCATGATAATTTTCTTAATGTGATAGAAGTCTGAAAGCTTTATAATTTTTAATATTTATCATAATATTTTTAGTGCATTCTTTCAATCAACTAGTGTATTTTTTATGATTTAGACATTTGATATTTATCTTTTGCAACACTTTTTCTATTTTTTGATCTCTTTCTTTCAAGATATCTATACTAATCCCATTATTTCCTGGAGTTTCCTTCTTCATAGATTGAGATATGTATTTCATCTTATCATATAAAATGCATAGCATTATAAGATGCATATCAGTTCACAAGATACAATAATCGTTGGATATACGTTATTTTCTTGTTTTTTTATTACAATCTATTATAGAACTCTTTGACACAATTTATATCTTGTTTTTAAATTATGATTTTTTTTTCTTTAGTGCAGGCTTTTTCATACCTGTACTTATATATGTAATATATAGGGGGTTTGGACTCAGACTTTTACACGATCCTCAAACATCCATGCTATCTTATACTGCTGATACACTTGATCACACACATGTCGAAAAGATGAATAATCACCAATATATGTATTTTGTGCTAAACCAGCACTCGTCAGCTGCTTCCAAATGCTAAAACAACCTTTCTTATATTGTCAAGATAGCTTTTCTTGCCGTATTCACAATTATATATATATTGATATCATAATTATGCATACCATTTTATAAAACTCTGAATATTCAATTCTTTTTAATGGTTCATTTAAAAAAAATCTTATACATTCTTTTATATATATTATCGATAGTTATGCTAATATGTAAAAATAGTTTTACATATTCTATAAATTTAATTTATTAACAACAATGTTCGGTATTATAATACAAAAATATTTATATTTTTATTAGTAAAAAAAACATTTATATTGCTATAATTCAAACAATATATCAAAACAATATTTTGTAATTTTTCCAATAATGTAAATTTTTTTAAATAGCGTAGTTTGGATTAATTGTATTTTATCAGTATCGTTAATAAGACGACTCTCATTATTAAACACATTTATTATATAATTTTTTAAAAAATGTATATGATGTAATAAAAATATGATACATACGGGCATATTATTTTATTATATATATATGTTTTATTTCGCTTATTTTCATTTCTTACAAATATATATATATAATATAGGAAAATATTTACAGCAATATATATTATTTTGTTAAATTTATGACATTTTTTTTTTTTACTTTTGTTTTTTAAATGAGACAAACTAATGCAATTTGTCAAAGGATTACCTTCTTTTAACTAATTTGTTTGTCAATCTTTTTAGCTACTCAGAATGTAAATTTGTTTTATAAAAAGCAATAGTGTAGGCCATTTATTAGAAATCTAAAGGATTTTTGTATTAACTCTGCTGTTTTCTTGTTTACATACAAATTAAACTTTCCAATATTGCATTTTAAGCCTCTGTATGCGCATTCGTAAATTAGCAAATTTTAACATAATGAGCATTATATATGTATATAAGTATTATACGTATGTATATAAGTATTTACAATGCTTTTATAGTTAATTAATTAAAAATATAGGTAAAAAGTTATATATTCTGGTTAAAATTTTACAATATAACTGTAATGGGCATAATTATTTTAACATGTAGAATATTTTTTAAGTTGTAAAATTTTAAAATAAAGTAAAACTCTTTAAATATTTTAAGCCTTTGACCACTTTTCCCTGATGATAGCCTCTAGAGCTAGATTTTATCGATTCTCAAATTAAATAAAGTTAAAAAAAACAGAAAATGCAACCATAATGCACAACCTAATTGACCAGAGGTGAAAATGAATAGACAGTAAATAAGAAAATTTATTGTTGAGTCTTTGCTACATTTGTGTATTTTTTATGCTGCATTCTAAAGGAACATCAGTGAAAACTATATATATATACATTTAGATTGTTTAAATATATATAAATAATTACTAACCAAAAAGCAAATGCAGAACAAAACTATCGATTTTAGAAAGGACACCATTTTTCCAAATAGAATTATAAGTTGAGGTTCGATCAATGAAGATAGCATCAACTTTAGTTTGTTTTGAAAACCGTTTTCAGAGTGAATTGTTAAAAATAAAATTTCTTCACAGAAATTTTGTCCTAGCTTAAATTCAACCTGCTCTCAATTATTGGATAATTCTTGTTAAGATTATTCTTTTAAACCTTCTACAGAAAATAATACTTTTTTTTATGTCAAAATTTTAAATAAAGGCCATACAAGTTATTCACAATTTATTAAGTCTAAAGTAATAATAATAATTCCTCTTTATTTGTTCAGATTATGACAAATATGTTTCAGTCAATCACATAATATATATACACACATTAGCAGTTAGTATAAACCAAGCTTGAACAATAACTTCTTTAATATTTTCCCACATATTTCTCTATATAGCTTTTATTTAGTCCATAATGAGTTATTAAGCTTCATAAAATTTCTTTTATATTCACTCAATCATTTTAGCATCTTAATAATCATTCTCTCTTCTTTATATATAGTGAGGTAGTTGATAATAGTTAATCTTATAAAATAATAGTCAATGAAGACAAATTGATCATAAATTATTCGCTTATGCATTATACATAAATGTTTATTTTTGAGCCCATATATATATATATATATATATATATATATATATATATATATACATACATACATACATACATACATACATACATACATACATACATACATACATACATACATACAAACTGTTTTTGATCTTTTTTTATAGTTTCTTGATTGGTGCATTCCCTCTCATTTTTGAATCAACATGTCAAATTTACTTCAAACTTTCAATGATTTCTAGTTGTAAAACCCGCCATGACAATTATGAATCATATTTAATTTCATCAAAAGCATTTTATATGTATATGGCCACCACATTCTGCATGTTTTCATCAAATGTGAACTTAAATATGAACCTGGAATATTTGACTTGTTTTCTAGTAAAATGAATACCTAATTTTGGTATTTTGTTTGATATATCATCAATCTTTCAATGCAGTTCATTCTTCTATTTATTATAATGAATATCATTCTACTCATATTTTAAATAAATTTGCCTTTATATTAAATAAAAATTAATTTTCTAAATCAATTATTTTTTCCTTTTTTTTTTAATTTCAAAAAGTCAAATTAAGTCTCATTTAATATTAAATCATTATTTTAATTTAAATAATAATTTTGAATTTAAAAGTCATTGTTGCATATCTAAATAAAAGACCATCATTAACTTTCACCCTGATTTCAAAATGACTCTTAGCATTTCTGTTTACAGTTGGTCAATGATTACACAATATTTATATAACTGAACAGAGGCCATAATTTTTTCTTATTTTCTAGAAATAAAAAAGTGCATTCTGTTCTCAAAATATCAAAACAATTTCTCAATCATACATCACATCAGCTCCTAAAACATTGGATTATGTTATTTTGAAAATTCATATTTAAAGATTAATCCCTCTAACTGATTATACATATTGATAAGCATTACAAGAAAAATCATTTACAATACATATATTTAAAGATAATTATATCTATAATTCCAAAAATGTTATGCAAAGAACAGAAAGAGGTTTCATTTGTTTAATTATAAATTATGCACATACATTAATATATTAAATTTATATATAAATCTAGTCATAGGAAAACCAAATCCAAATAAATGTGAAAGGTAGTTCACAAGTTAGATCATTAGATAACCATATATAAATCAGTGATGAAGCATGACTTTTTTAGAAACAGAAGCACACTTCTATTTTTATAATGTTTTTATTTCACTTGCCACAACAATTTTTAAGTAATATAGTCTATATATATATATATATATATATATATATATATATATATATATATATATATATATATATGTGTGTGTGTGTGTGTGTGTGTGCATATATATGTGTGTATGTATATATTAGATGCAGCTAGAAAAATCTGAAACTCATTATCTGTAAATCAAAGAATATATTTTTATCTTCCAAATCCTTTTAATATTCTTAAAAGTTTTAACTACAAATTATATCTACCATTGTTTGAACTTCTTAGAATCAATGAGAATGCATGAATGAGTTAACCAAGTTCATTCCCAATCCTTATGTATATAAAAACAATTTGACTGTTGGCAAAAATTTAAAAGTCAACAGCAATTCCATTCAAAAAATAATGAATTTGAATTGCTGATTCTAATCAGATTGTGATTAGTTTAAATATAGATAATACATTATCAATATATATTCATCTTCCAAATCTTTTTAAGACTCTTAACTGTAAATTAGATCCTAGCATTATTTGAACTTCTAATAATCAATGAGAATATGAGAATAAGTTAGTCGAGTTCATTCCCAATCCTAGGTAAATAAAATTGAAAGTGAATTTTTTAAACTGAATTTTAATTAAAGTTTTTGAACATTTTAGTGTATTTTCATTCCATTCAATATATATATATATATATATATATATATATATATATATATATATTGTAACCTTTCAATTGTTGTCCCAACTCTATTTGTAACCCTTACATATCGAGCCCACCACGTTGTGGCGCTCAATAATTTGTAACCTTTAAAAGTGTGGTCATCTACATAATATTACCAAAACATCAGTGCACTGGGAATTATAACCTCGATCACTGATCACCTCCCGTTACACATTGTCAGCTATTAAGAGCTGTATCCAAAAGCATATTATGCTGTCTATTTTATGCACCAAAGACCACAACCAACATCTGGAACAACTTATCACAGACCAAACTCATGATCTAACATAAACTTTTATGATTCAATTTGATCGCAGCCAGGGTATACCATGATGACCTATCATAGTAGTATGATAAAATACAGTAAACAAATTATAAGTGCAATGTTATTATGTTACAAACCTTAATTTGCAATTTTTATTGTATGAGACCCGATGGCCGACCATGTACAAGATGGCACTATTTGTGGAACTACATAAGATTATGAAATTTTAAACAATCTATATGATTTTAATACAAATGCTAGTCCAGGTAAAGCTTTGCAATAAATAAACATAAATACTTGGGTTCTTTTTATAGTTTACTATATCACTGAGACTCTTTTTATACTGACAAATGACAATTTAAAATGTTAAGTAAATATATTCAATCATATCATTATTTGGTAAATCTGTTTATAGGTTTAATAATCAATTTGTATTGTATACTAGATCAACTACGCAAAGCCAAAATGATGGAAAAGGTAAATGGGATTTTATTGTACCCCCCCACATCATAAACTACTAAAGACTAAAAGCATCCAAATGTTTTTTCAAAATATCACTAAACTCTTATATCATGTTGACAATGGTATGTACTTCATGTATGCTCTATCCAAGGTTTATGATTTCTGATTTTAAGAATGACACATAGCAACGGCACAGTAAGTTTAATTATAAATCAACGTTTATTTACAAATTTATGAATAATAAATAATTAATTCCAATGTTATAATTAAAAAACATAAATAAACAAATAAAATAAATAAATTAAAATTCCATCGACTTTCTTCACTAATATATCATAGGTACGGTTTTAAAAACCTAATCATACCTTATTTCAATCTGATATAATGAATCTTGAGCAAATTATACCAAATTCAACATCAACTCATGAAGTATTTAACGTCATTTCCATATTCAATAAATCCATACTGTAAAATTATAATAATATAATAACTAATATTATATCTGTAGGATTTAGCTATAATGTAATCATTAAATAAAATGAAAATGTAAACTTACACTCCGGTAAATAATAATCAACCGACAGTTAATTATTATGAAGTAACTTAAATAGAATGTCCTGCTACAATTTGATGATCTAACTTGTAAATTATGCTTACAAATGGAAGAAGATGATTTAGCAGATTAACTAAAATACTTTGCCCAACTTATATCTATGAAGTAAAACATATTCCTGTGGATGCGTTCATCTACACATAGGAATTAAATAATACTAAACACTTTGTGGATTGATGCACCATCATAAAGTAATACGTATAATTACACAATTCCGCGGATTAACCACCAGCGCTGGAATGAGTGTAAAATACAAAAAATGGCAATTAAATAATCTGTGGATTAACCACCAGCACAGATTAATGCCTTTCAACATTAAAAAACAACATTACTATTTACCTCATATTAAAGTGCAAACACTTTAGCAAATGTGGGTTCTTGCATAATAAAATGTTACACTAATCAGGACAACTAATGTACTAACTTATCTTGCTTAAAATAAAACATGTGTGATGCAATATAAGTAATATTAGCATAGGAATATAAATCTGGAAAGACTCACAAAATACCTCACAAAGATTGATACATCTCATGAATTCATTTAGTACTTTTCAAGCCCTTTCGCAAGCGCTATTCTCTTGAATAAATATTTTATTCAACCCCTATTACTTTAAACTTAATAAAATATAACTTATGAACTTCACATGCAAGTTCATATAACGATAAAATTTAAGTAATGAATTATTCATCAAATACATAAAATCTAAGAGGTGTGTGTGTGATATAAATTAAATGTATAGCATTTTAAAGTTCAATATATGAATTTTAGCAGGTGTGTGTGTCACAAATTAGATTGTAGAGCATTTTATAATGACAAATATGATCCGTGAATTCCATGTACGATGTGTCGAACAATAAATGTACGAAGTAATAGCTATAATTATCGTTGAATTCCATACATGTAATGTTATCCATTTGTGTTAGTTATTATAATCACTATCAGATTAACGATTTTACATGGCTCCATAAACAAGAAACAATTTTAAAAATATGACTCACAGAACTTAAATGAAAATGTTTTTCAAAAGTTATTAATTTCTACATTTCTCTATTAAAAACGTTCCAAGTTTATTACATCCATGCTAAATATTTATTTATCCACGCTTAAATCTAGGAATAACAATTACAGCAATTAATTTAATCATTACAAACTGACGATAAAATTTGAAAATAGCTTTGATCAATTATTTGAAAACTGTTTATTATCCAAATAGCAAACAATTAACTAGCAAATATTTTACTGGTATTATAAAGTTAAATATCAATCAATACTATATTTTATTAGAATTAGAAATGGAAATATTAAACTATTTTGATAACTTTAACATTTTACTTTAATTTAAACTTCTTTTTTAAAAAGCAAATTTTCATATTTATAAAACTTTTGTAATTAAGATACTTATTTAAATTTTCCAAATTGTAGAACAATAAACATTTTAAAACATACCAAATTCTTGCAATTAATTCTTTTAAACTGGGAAGCTCTGACATTTTAAATGTAATATTGGGAAATTATTACCGGTGATTTGATCCACTTGGCCAGCCGACTTGAACAGACTTTTAAATTTAGCAATTCATCTTATATTTAAATACCACGATATTATTTTTACGTTTATAGCAAATTTGTGGTAATCAGTTTACTTGTTAACTATTTTAAATAAGCTTATCAAATTTACACCATTTGCCTTTTTACCATTTCTTTTCTTTCTCTCTCCCTCCCAAAAGCAAACTAACAGACGATCTTCTCTTAAATTCGCGCTCTTTTCTTTTTTTTACATTGAGACGCATACGTAATTATTGTATTTATTTTTAATAATTTATTTTAATTAAACAAATGGTTTTGTTAATTCAAATGAAACAATTTTTAAGACTACTTTAAACAAATGTAAATAAAAATATTATATTTTAATATTATTTTACCAAATTTAATGTGTTGTTAAAATTTTTAAAAGTTAAACATTCTGATACGAATTAGTATATGGAATGAAGCAAATTTAAATTTATTAAATAATATAAGAGAGTAATCTGTTCAGAGTGCAAATCAAGCCAATCAAATCACCAAAGAAGATAGAGAAATTTTTTAAAAATAGTTACATCAATTATTATATTTTATGCTAAAATATATGGTTACAATATATATATATATATATATATATATATATATATATATATATATAATATCCATCTTTTATTATATTATATCCAACATATATTGACATTTATTTAATAACAAATTATGCATATACATTTACATATTAAATTTATGTATAAATCTAGTCATGGAATAAGCAAATCCAAATACATGTCTAAGAGTTTAAAAGTTAGATTGTTGACATTGTTATGATAAAATGCGGACATTTTAAAAAAATGATTCTTCAATAATCTAACAAGTGAATTATCTAAGTAAAATACACTGATTTGTTTGTTTATGATTAGATTCATATTTAAAGCATTCCATATTTTGTAAACTAAAATTATTTACCTACTTATTAAAATGTTTATAATTATATATTACATATACCATCATTTATTGGTATAGATTACTATATATTTATGTATTTTATTATAGGCTTGATGGCAGAATTTTTACTTTACATTGGTTGAATGAAAAAACAAAAACTTTAACATCATGAATTTTTGATTTACAATATGATAATAATTCTGATATTTTTCCAGGTTAAAGGATATATTTACAGAAATTGAAGATAATCATCAGTTATTGGTACATGAAAAAATTTCAGTACCATTTAGCTTGGATGATTATTAGCTTGAGAATGTGAGCCAATTTAAATATCTTGTTAGTTTTTTGTAAATATAAAAGATGGGCTTAAATATTGAAGTGCATCAATGACTCCAATGTGCTGTTGTTGTCTGTAAAAACTTAAACAGAATGTATTTCAACACAGTCAAATAACAACTGCAACTATATTAGTTGCATATCAAGTTGTTATTTTATGTAATTTATTGTAAGCAAGTGAGAGTGGGCATCCTATTTATTTAACAAAAAATATTACAAAATTTTGATTTAATGAAATCCCATATACATTTAAAAATACAATAGCAAGATCAAAAATCCAAAAATATGTTATCCTATGCTGTTGATGTGATGCTATAGATTCTACTATTTCTAAAATCACATCTTCATTCAATTGTGCACATAAAATTAAATGTTGATTATTCTTATTGGAAAGACATGCCGATAATGCTATAACTAAATAAGATGTTGAAGTATTTAGAAAGGTAAGTTTTTTGTACAAGTTCAATGTCAATATTACAACATAGCAAAAATAATAATGGACCTCTACATTCTATATGTAGATATATTTGTGGTTCACACTTTGGTTTGTATAGGCATCACAGAACTGGTCTCTAGGGTAATATTTATTTTCATTCTGTCTTTTTTAGTTGTTGATCTTTATTATTATCATTAAATATATATTCAATATGCATATTATAATTATCTACTTCTTTGAGATTTATTCTATTTAAGATAGATACCTGCCTAGAGGAGTGTGTAAAAATAACTGTTTGATCATTTATTACGATTACTGTAGCTGATACTGGTTAGACTAAATCCCCATCAGGCACAGAATCTAATACAAACGTCAATCAAATTTTTTGATACTTTACATCCATAAAGGAGATTATAAGTTGATGATAAACCCTTTCCCATAGATACTATAAAAATATTAATTATTAGTTAGAGTATTTCCATTATCTAATATTAAAAAGTGTATGTCTTTAAAAAAATTAAACTTTATTTAAACTTTCTAAATATATTCAGTTGTTAGTAATAGCACACAGTTAATAATACTTAACACAAAAGTTTAAATAATATTTAAAATTTTTCCAAAGACATCCAGTTCTTAATATAAGATAATGGAAGTAGTCCCTATAAATAATAAACATTATGGGTATATTTTATAAATTATATATCTATCTTGTGTGTAGAGTTTGTTGGTGCCAGTGTCATCTCCATACATTACTGAGAATTATCATAGATCTGAGAAAAATGAACTCTATTATGACATTTAATTTATTCTATCTCAGCTGATCTCATGAGAGCCTGAGAGTAAATTTTGGGATCAAATATTTTCAATAATTTAATATAAATATATATTAATTCAACAAACATTTTATTCTAATGTTTAGCATGTTTAGGAAAAGCTACTCAACAGCTTATAAACATACAAAAAATGTATTACAGAAATAACATAGTAATAAAATAATAATTATGATAATACTAGTAATAAATAAATAAATAAATAAATAAATAAAAAATACATAAAGACATTTGGTATATCAAACAAAATTTTTAACCTACTCTTAGACTAGTTATTTATAATGATTTTTCATGCCTGATCAACATCTCAATTTTGGGCTACATTATAAGAATATTAATATAGATGCTATAAAATGTATTAAACATTTAAATTACATCAAAGATACAAAAAGAAGACAAATATATGAAACATACTATATTAAAAATAATTTGAATAATTGAATGAATAGTTACAAGACTTCTATAAATTTTTTTTAACAAATGCTTAATTAAAAATGAATGGAAAATTATATAAAATAATATTATACAATTGTAAAAGAAATGCATGTAATTTATTTGTTGTATTGTTATGATATATAGTCAATTATTTTGCAATTACTGAATTTATATATGAGGATTTTGATTTATATCAATGATTTATATTCTTATTGTTTGTTTTAATGCAATTATTGAACACTTATGTCTGATATAGTTGTTAACATTTAAAACGAGCATCAAACCAAGTGCTGAAAAAGAGTTTCAACATATAAAAAAATATTATTGATACTTATATAGCTGTTGTGAAAAAATTATTATTATTTTCTGATTATTATTTTATGGAAGAACAGCATAAAGATTTTTATTCTGTTCCAATTTTAGTATAAACTAATACATAATTCAATATTCCCTTTGTGTACTTGATATAGATAATAGCATTTACAGAAATAGACAAAGAAAAAAAATCAAAATAATATATACAATCATATTGTTCTTTAAGCTTTTATGAAAAAAAAAACCATTACTCAAAAACAACTTCAACAAAAACCCTCTTACTTATCAACACTATAGTTACTTTCTGTTTAAAAAATTAAATGTTTATTTTTGTTGTTGTTGAAAAGCTCAACATGTGATGATATTCAATGTTAATACTCTGAAAAACCATGAACCAAAGCTTTTCTACATAGGTAGGATACTATATTGGGAGTAATATGTTACAATAATCACAATTGCTTATAAGTTTATTCAATTGAGATTGTGAAAATTAGATGATTAATGTTTTTTTTATTTCTCTGTGGAGGCAGATGATATGCTGGAATATTCTAAATATCTTCTGTGCCAAGTATAAATATCCTTTTACAATAGTGATCTTTAATTTAGATCTCGCTATATACTACAGGCTTATATCTCAAACACATTCTTTTTCTTAGGCACTAAATAATGAAAGATAAGATTAATTACATGCATTCACATAGCAGTTTTGGTAATTCATTGATGCAGAATAGACTATACTGATAAGTACTACCTCTTCTTATGCATTGTGTTCATTTTGCTGTATTACTATCTGCATTAATACTAGTTTCAGTAGATGGAACTGAGAATTTGCTGATAATAATAGTATTATATATTTCCATTTACAGCAACATTTAGTTAAACACTAAATCTACTGTAATGGCTCCAGTAATTAAACTTCCATATTTTCTCTTTTCTACTCTTTTGATTTCTTTTTTAAATTTTTCTTTTATAATTATGCTTCAATAGTGTTTTTTAAAAGGTTTTTTTTTTCCAGATCATCTAGATACTCTCCAAGCATCTGGCACCCACACACATTAATTCTGATTTATCTTAAAATAATTTTATTTTGACGCTGGTGACATTAAAAAAAAAGAAACACCACAATAATGCATTAATCCGAACTTACTACAAATTGCATCTTATTATCTTTCCTACATAAAATAATATTCTTTGATATATTTTATTTTTTGTTTTAGTTACCCACTTTAAGAATAAGTAATAGTATATTGTTTAAATCGAACATTCTTCTCCCCCCCCCCTTTTTAAGAAAAAACTATAACTTGTCTTATTAAACAGTCCCCCCCACACACACACACACATAAAAAATTAAATAGTCTTTAGTTTATGGAGGTCCTCCTCACTCTTTAATGTATATGATCCACTTCAGTATATATCACAATATATATATATATATATATATATATATATATATATATATATATATATATATATATATATATATATATTGTACACATTTATATTAAAGGTCCTATGTTTAAACCGAATAATAAAAATAAGTATAAGATACACATTGATATCTATAGCCCTAATTTAATAATATTGGTGAAGTAAATAATTAGAAACAAGAAAAAAAAGTCGAAAACAAAAACCACTAATAAGACTATTCTAATAGTTCATTAATCTTTTTAGTAAGAACAGCTTAGCAAAACCAATAAATGTGATTATACATTAATAAAATATAAGGGGAAACATTAGTCCTCCACACAAGATTAGAGTAATTGTTGATCAAATGTAATTATATATGACAGTATATACTAACATACACACACAAATAATTTCATACATTTATTAGCATATATATTTATATATATATAGTAATAAAAATAATAACATGTGATTAGTTAATAAAGTTATAAAATTAATAATAATAGTCAATAATCATAAATTTGGTTAATTATTATTTTAAAAATGAATAATATTGTGTAAAAAAATTTAATGTAGTAAATAATATTCTCTAGAGTTCTTAATAATCAATTAAAAAAAAAATCATGTTCACTATAAAATGCTGGTAAAAAAGGTAGCAATTTGGATTGTATTTTTTTTTTTCTTATAAGGAATTCAAAATATTTTATTTATTTGGCAATGATCAACCTTATGGTAGATTAATATTTATGATGAGATATATTAATATTTATTTATTTTGTTAATCTTTAATATTTTTTAATATTTTTTAATTACTACTAAAAATTATGTAACAGTGGAGTCAGTAATTTTGTATTCATATCATAGTGGAATCATTTTTAAAGATTACATTAAACATAACTCAATGATATGTGAACAAAGGGTGTAAATCACTCTTCTCCAGACTATAATGGAAAAGCAATGAAAATGTTTAACAAAGAATCAAGAGTAGAATGAATCCAATGAATCCACTTGCTGTTGGTAATCTAATGTGTATAAGCATATTTTTGTTAACATTGTTGGTAATTCAGATTAATAGTCTGGGAGAGGATATTAATCTCTTTGTTTACACATACATTGAGCTATGTTTAATTTAAATTTTACATATTAAATCTTGTTTAATTATTACAATGAAGGTGCAAAAAGTGAGATGCTATCTTCAGCCTTGTATAATTAATTACAAATTTAATAACTCTTAAGAAACATATTCCATCTGATTGATAAATTAATTTCATATTGAATTACCAACAATGTTGACAAAGATATTATTATAAACATCAGGGCTACAAAGAATAGGTGCAGTCATTCTATTCTTGATTTTTTACTCAACATTTAGAGTGCTTTTAAGTCATAGCTTGGGAGAGAGTGATTTACTGCCTTTGTTTGGAATAATTTTTGTAAAATTAAGTAATATTTTCTCTGATATAAATACATTCCTTCCTAAATATGTACTTATATATGTTTGATTTATGTAGAAATAAACTAGATTGGAAATACTGTGGTTTGTTTTATTCATATTATTTTTAAACTAGTTGTTTGGTTTTTTCTAATTCCAAATCTAGTTAACAAGAGTTTTTCATACACCCTAAGTGAAGTACATCTCTAGATGAGCAATCAAGAGAATTATATTATTCTCATCATAAGGTGTCAAAGGAGTATCTATTCTCTAAAGGAATTACTTCAGCAGTGAATATAGCACTTAGAATTATCTACCTTATAAAAATGCATATAGATACTAAGAGATTGTTTCTTTACTTTCTGATTATAGTCAGATAATATAACCCATTATTGATTTTATTATTATCATACAGACTAATATAATTAAGTACAGATAAATAAGATATAGTATTATGTTGTTGATTTATTTATGATGCAACAACAAGGTATTTAGTATATTTAGTGAGTTGTAAAATGTTGTTCCAAGTTATGTGTAGTGGAGGAGTTTGGTAAAATATCAAATGCCAAAATTTAAATTAGTTAGAACAACAAACCCAATATAACATTTTAAAATTAAATAATTAACTAACATCAAATTGAAAATTTAATTCAAATAATCAATTTCAAATAATGAAATAAAATAATAAACACATACTTATATATAATATAACAACATTCCACAATTCAAACTAACAAACAATATGTGATATGTTGAACTGTATCCATCATCTATCAGTAAATGTTAAATATATAATTTTTTTAAACTTTATTTCAACTTTTTCAATACAAACAACTTGTTTGTAATAACATACAAATAGCCAGAATGGGTTAGTAATTATACATTTTGAGTAATATTATTCTCCACTGTTCTTCAGGTGTTGCTGGCCAAGCTGTTTGTATTTGAAAAGTTTAAATAAAGTTTAAAAATTTTCTATACATTCAACATATTCTAATAGATGATGGATATAGTCCAACATAATGTCACATCTAATATACTTTATTATAAACCTTCAGGCAAATAATAAACAATGTACATGCATAACCATCTTAGAGATAAGCCTTATATTATAAAATTTGCAAAGTAAGCATTTGACTACTTAATCATAAGTCATAATCATGGCATTTATTAAAAAACAAAACAATGGAGAATTTGCATATTTCAATGGCAAATAAGTTATTTCTATTAACTATTTTTTTGAAAAGGGAATAATAGATTCTTTTTTGTTAATTGGATTTTTGTCTCTGGCAATGTGCCAGGTTTCTTTCACTTTGTGCTTAGCATTGTTACATTGATAGCAGACAACATTGGAAGATATAGGTACAAAAGTGTGGGCAAGGTTGGCAAAAAAGATTCCTGCATCCTCCTTTCAAAAATATGGCCAATAAAAATAACTTATTAACTATTGAAATATGTAATTTCTTGATTATATTTTGTTACTTAATAAATGCCACAACTTTTTTCACCATCATTGCCATGATTATGACTATTATGATTAAGAAGTAGTCAAAAGTGCACTAAGCATACTTTACTAATGTTACAAAATAAATCTCATCTCTAATACAGGTATGCATATATGTTGTTTGTTGCATTTCCAAGACATTGGCCATTAAATTCTCAAAGTTACAATTTAAACTAACATTCCAAATATTTCTAATATTAAAATTAATTTAATACCTTCAAATTCATAATATCTTATTAAAAAATATCCTTTAATTATTTTTTTCATTTTCTCATAGAAGAATACCTTAGCCTGCTCAAGCAAAAGGTTATGGTCTAAATTTCTCTCACAAATATAAAATACAGAACTAAAATAGCTCATATACCCTATATATATATTGTAAATATCGATAAGTCTATCTATATTTTAAAAAATTGTCATTTGTTATTTTAAAAAAAATCTCTTTGAGTTGATGTTTATATATGAAGTATTATTATTGTTTATGGTTATTAGGTATAATTATTGTTTGAAGTTATTATTTTATTTATATGTTAATAGTACATCGTTGTGAATATTTAATTATTAAAGTTAAATAAAGACATATAAATTGTTGATTATATAAAAAAATTATTTTATTTGCAGTGATTATTAAAAAAATGCAATATTATTATTTATGCATATTTTTAAAGCTGTCAAATAAATTTTCAATTTAATATTTATATATATATGCTTGATATTTTATTTTATTTTTAATGTTAATTGTTTAAAATAAAACATGTGTAACAATGGTTTTCAAAACAGCATTTGCTAGCACGTGGAGCAACAACAAAAAAGGAAGCCATTATTATTATTATTAAGATAGTAATAAAACCAACTGAAGGATAAAATTTTGTTGTACTTTGTTTCTTTGAAATTACCATTCTTCAGAATATTGGAATAAGATAGATTTCTATGGTAAATACATAAATCATGACAGGCTAATAGAGATATATTGCAGCCAAGAGGCTGCACCGTTTTCTTTCATTTATTCCAAGGCAGTTTAAAAAGAAAAAAAACTAAGCAAATTGCATCGCGTTTGAAGCCGAAATTTGACATAGCTATCTGGAATCTATAATGGTCAATCTAATAATAATCTGGAGGTAACTAGAATTAATATATTGGATTTAACATTTCAATTTATTTATTTATTTTTCAAGGAAAGAAATTTTAGAAGGATAAAAATATACATATATCCAAGAATTGACAATTTTCTTTAACGTGATAATTTCCTCACCTTAACTAGAATGCATTCTAATATTAAACGGATAAAGAAATAAAACAATGGAATAAGTTGACTTTTGAAGGAAAACTAACCAAGTGAACTTTGAAAGGTAGTAAATAATTTTATATGTATAAATGATACATAAATATATTTTTGAGATCGATATTTTTGTTTACTTTTATTTTTCATTATAAAATATAATGTTTTATAAATATTCAATTCAAGCATCTTGTTTTCTAACAGCAATAAACGTTTAACAGGTGTCAAAATTAACACTTAAGTAATTTAAAATCTTAAAGTATGGCTTATAAGTTTGGGTTGCATATGAGTTGTTATGTATATTTAATAAGTAAATTTATATTCGTAAATTTTTTTTTTATTATAAAAAAGAAATGTTTTATTATTAATTTATTTCCATTTTTTTTTTTTAACTTTATATAATGATTCTTATGCATACCAAAACAATAATTTATATGTATTTGCTGTATATAACATTTTTTTTTAATATTTTAAATATCTGAAAAATATAAGTATGGATTTGTATTTATATTGATATCTACTTGTTAAGCACAGATATGTCTTTATATATTTAATATGTATACTTATTGCAAGTATATACGTATATTTATTATTTGGGTTTGTATTTAAGACATTGATATTATCTAAAATTAAACCATAATATAAATAAAATAAAGGATGTACTATTTGTTTTATAAGTAATGTCTTTGTAATTTATTTGAAAGAGTAATAGTATTTTATTCTTATTTTTCTTTTAGTGCCAAAGTCATTATGAAATTAATTGAATTCACAATTTAATAGAGGATAACTTCATATTCACTTATTGTTTAGTCTTTAGGCCACTTACACATATTGTTATTCATTGATATGTTTAGATATACATAAATTTACATAATAGATGTGTATATTGGATTTAATAGAATTCCCTTTGTTTCTGATATATATTTGATTAGTTAGTCATATCAACCTTGAAAATAAATTATAATGATAGATCTCATTGCTCTGTATGATTTTAGATTTATTTCATGTATAGCTAGTTGGAAGGGCATATAAACAATTTATTTAAATATAACTGGGATAATTTTGTTTTTCTTCAGTTAAATCATACAATCTATTATATTAGGCTTTCTCAACAATTGGATTCATTTAGATTATATATATTCCATTACGTTTATCATCCAATGTTTGAAGCATTATTTTCTTTTCATATATTGATGTTCCATTACATTTGAGATATAATATGTCTATATGATATATTGTCCATTATATTTGGCACCATAAACTGTTGGTCCCAGTTAACTAATGATTGTATAATGGAGTAAAAGTATGTTCCATTACATTTGGACGCCATAACGTAGTCAGCATAATATGTTTGTTTAATTATTCATTACATTTGGTGTATCAAAGTTAGAGGCTTGGTTAACTAATAATTATTGTTACAAAAGTTCATATGTTTATTTTCATTTGAGATCATATATAAAGATACATTCCATTATATTTGGCTTTCCCAATGTTTGGGGCCTTCTTTCTTTAATTTAAATGGAATGCAGCAAGTACGTTCCATTACAATATATATATATATAGAGAGAGAGAGAGGTATATAATAAACCTATGTATTTCATACATTACATAGTAGAGATGTCTGCCTATCCCTTGTATATGTATTAAATGTATTATGACCTGTACATGAGGGGTCAGATTGACCTTAGGTCAACATGGGTATGACAACAATCTCAACCTCAGGGTGACCTTTGAGCATTCCATCATCAGATTTTCAATTGAATGGATGGTTGAAGAGTTGGAATGTGGAGTAGATTGAAGCCTGTCCATTAAAGTAGGAGGATTGGCTATCTTAATATATATCTAAGCACTTATACCATGTATGTGTAGAGATGGTAATTTGGACCAACTGATGATTGCTGGTTTAGCATGAAATACTTATATTGGTGATTATTTATCTTTTCAACATATATGTGTTCAAGTGTATCGGTGTTATGAGATAGTGTGGAGAGTGGTGGGTCATGTAAAAGTCTATGCTCATATACCCCATATATTTTATTCTCTTTTTATAAATTTTAATTTTTCATATAAATTCAAATTATTTTGAAATACATGTAATTTCTTATAAATACAATAAATAAACAACTCCAGACATCTCTTTATTTATATATAATAAAATATGAAAAAAAAACAGCATCTCTTCATGTTAATTTCATATTCCTAAATATATTATTTTTTTATTTAAAAACTTTGTAAGAAACAGTTTGGAAGACAAAGAAAAAATAAAATTCTATCTCTTCACATCAACTTCTTTTAAAATATTTTTATCATTATTATATTTTCTGTTAATAGATAAAATTTAGATGTATTTATTAATTTATATAAGATCATATTTATTTATAATATATTGTATATTATAAAAATGATAAAGTATTATAAAATATGTAGGTATACAATCTATTTATCCTAGTAATAATAACAGTTAATGAATTAGGACTTTTTTTGTCAAACGTGGGTGTATATATATATTGCATAATATATATAAATACATAATTTATCTAAAAAATAAGTATACAATAACAATAATGATATCATAACTATTCTTTAAAAAAAGGATGATGCATACTATTTTTTATAATAATACAATGTAATTATAATAATGAATGTCATTTATTCTTTTAGTTTTAGTGAGAATGACTACAAACTAGCAATTAAAACAAAGTAATAAACATTAAAACATAAAAATTTAAGTACAAAGTTCTAGAATGTTATTTAATATTTATATAATGATAATGCTTTAGAAAAGAAAAAAAAACGCATTTATATATATAAATTCAGCAATTATTTTAAAACATTGTTGTAAATCTTTTATGAGATAATAAATTATAAAATCTTTTTATACAATTAAAATTTAACTAAAACACTAGTATTGCACATTATGCAGATTTAAATATATGAAAAAGACGTTGATATATGCACATTGTGGAAGTATGGTTATGATGATGAAATTTTACTTGTAATCACAGTTTGCCTTCTAGTTGAATTATTAAATGTTTCTTAAAAAATTCACATTTTGTGTTTTATCAAAGACCTTTCACTATTAGAAATAATCCATACGTTAACATAGCGATCAATGTTTTATATGGAATTATTCTTCTTTCCTATTAAAATGTTAGAATGACAGTCAGAGATTGAACTGATAATCTTTAGAATCAAAATTATTGATTTTAAAATGATATTATAACTGACTATAAAATTAAAGATTATCATGTTTAATTCTTGTGTTAGACATTCACTGGGCATACCAGCAACACTTAAAGAAAAGAAGAAAAAACCACTTAAAGTGTAATTTTAAAAAAAACAAAAAACAAAGACATTTCCCCGAACTAATTTTTTTAAAATTTATTTGTTTATTATCAAAATATAAATAAATCTGGAAAAATATTGGCTTCATTTACTGTGTAGGAAATATTCACTGTTCAGTTGCTAATGTGACTCCAAGATAATTGATGAAGGAGAATCAATGAAATGTATACATATTGCAGTGATTTTTAATTTTTTTAAAGTAATGTGACAATTGAATATATTTCACAGATGGTAATTAGAATTTACACCTCTCCAGATTTGTTTGCATTGTTTCATAATGCATTTAATTATTAAAGTAAATATAAATAAAACTAATTTATTAATTTTTAAATTAATAAACAACAGTGGAACAACAATATCCTCTGGAATTTAAACACAAAAGACTTAATTCTTTTATCAGTAACACAATAAATCAAAAATTAATATTTTATATTTCAGTGGAAAAATACTACCATAAAGAGAAAATTGTCATGATAATAGATTGATTTATAATTATTGTGTAAAATATTAGTTGCATTAAGAAAAAAAATCGCATTACAACCCATGTAAATGATGTATATTCTAGATATGTAGAAAAAATATTAAAAATGCACTGGAAGATACATTTACAATCTTTTTTTTTCATATGTCATAGCATCTTTTGGGAGGCGAACCCACAACCGTCTGCAAACAACTATTTGCTTGCAAGGTGACTGCAATGACCTCTCAGCTAACAACACTTGACAATCTTTAAACTTGATTTCATTATTATGGAAAATATTTTGTTCAACTATCCTTTTAATAAATATGAAGTGCTTTAATTTGAAGATTTTCTCAGAACTGAAATTATTTCAAAAGTATTAGTGTTAATCATTATTAATATTTCACAAGAAATGGATTGTGGATAAATAATAAAATATTGACTGTGTGTAAAATAAGTTGTCTACTTGGAGGTATGTAGAGCGAATAGACCACAAAAATTACAATGGAATAATAACATCTGATCATCATTAGTGCTGGTTTACCATTGTTTACTAACCTCTTAATACAATTTATTCTAGAACTTCAAGTATACAAATATATCTTAAACTTTAATATGTTTTTTTTTCAGATACTTTACTATTTAAAAATTAGATTTAAAAACCACGATAATTTAAAAACTAATGGCAGAACCAGATATCTACTAAAATTGGAAAATTCAACTGGATTGTATCTGTAAGAATCTGTTGATATGACAGAAAGTAAATAACAAACTTATGTAAATATACTATGGCTTCATTTAAAATGTATTTACAAATAAACAACTTATAATTAGTTATTTTTAACTTTTCCTTGCTGATTTGATACAGTGGTAGAATGGGCAATCTTAGAACTAATGGCTTACAACTAAATGGTGTTATTTGTAAGGCTTAAATATTATATGACCTAACAAAAAGAAAATCATTTAATCTAGTATTGTTGTTGATTAGTTTTATTAAAATCATAATTGATCATACTTGTCAGGAGAACAGAACAGATCCTAGAAAAATTAACATTATTAAAAATAATAAACAAAACAGAGTAAAACAAACAACATTAAAAAATACATAAATAAATTACTTGCTTTTTTATACTATAATTTATAGTTTATTTACTAAATAAAATCCCTGTATGGTTTGGTGTAGTGATAAAATAGTAGACTCTGGAACTCAAATTCATGGATTGAACCTAACATGTCACTTTCAGTGTTCAATTTTTATAGCCAATTGATAATTACCATTAGATAAAAGAACTAGTTTACAATCACATCAATACATTCTTAATAGTGCTGTTCATATAGATTTTCATGTAATTAAATGAGGTAAATAAACATGTGTATTAGCTTTTACAGTATTTCAATAGAGACCCAATTATAATTAGTGTTTTTATTTTACTAGTTATTCTGCAATATGTTTGAAAAAGAACAAATAACCAAACAAAAATTATTGATATTTTTTTAATAAATTGTTAAATGACACAATATTATTTAATTTTTTAAGCTTATATTCAACATAATTTTAATTTTTTAGTACTTTATAAAAAAATAAATAAATAAAAACTATTTAAAAAGGAGAACAGCTTAGCATATTTAAAAATAACTCAGTAGTAAAATAATCTCTGGTACTATTGTTTAAAAAAAGTATAATGCCAAGGTGATACAACCATATTTGCTTATCAAAAATGGTACTTATTCATTTGTAAAAATTGTTATTGTGCTTAATTTAAATGATAAAATTTCTTAACTCAAGAAAAGTGTTTGCTCTCAAATCTTTTGACTATTTTTTTTTTATATTTGTTTATCTAAAGACAAAATTTTGATATATTAACCTGTATAAAATTAATTAAGAAGTGATTTTTTTAAAAAAAAAAATGATAGGGACAATTTTTTATTAATGAAAAATTATAATTCTCTATGACTTTTAATTTTTTTATTAATTATCTAAGTATTTAGTCTTTTTTATTAATTATCTAAGTATTTAGTCTTCATTAGGTGTTGAAAAATGTGTTGCATTATATCACAAAAACTCTACAATTTTCGATAAAAATAATGGCTTGATATATAGTTAGGTAAGTAGTGAAATAGATAAGTAAGTGAATAGATATATAAAAATTTTAATGTGTATATATATATTGTACTGCTAGTGGGTAGCTTGCATTACATATTTTTTCATTTAAAAATAAATAATCAGATTTATTAAAAAAGTAATAATTAAAAACTGGTTTTAAAATTCAGTTTAAAAATAAAATAAAAATATTGCTTATATTTTGATTAAAAAAATATAATAAAACTATTTGTTAAAAAGCAATGGGAGGAAATCAAAAATAGAATTAGAGAAAATTTAATTTTATTTTTCTCTTTCTTTGTAAAGAAAACATTTATAATGTATAAAATAAGCAAATGTGAAATCAGCCTAAAAATTAGTCTTAAAATAAAATGTTTGTAAAACTTTCAAGAATGTAATTAATTAGTTTATAAGATTTCAGATTGATAATAAAATGAAAGTCAATAGTTGAATTAATTAAAAAACTATTAACTATCTTATTGAGGTCATTTAGATGAATCTAAAATGGATTAAGATTAAGGCTAATGTAAAAACCAATTAATTAAAGAAATGTAAAATTAATTAAAAGACAGATTCAAGTCATGAAAAAAAAATTAAAACAATAGGAAAGAAATAAGTATATAAACTCACTCTCTCTATTGTTATTCAATGGGGCTGTAATGTTTTAGATCATTCATCAATTTGAATTATTATTATTCAGTTCAGACAGAATGCAGAATCCAAATAACCAGCAATTCAGATATTTGGAAACTGTAAATGCAATAGTAAACCAGTTAAATACTGCTGTGGTCAACATCTATGCAAAAGCTGCAGATCTAACAACATGCATTGCTAGACAACTTTAGGATATTCATCTGGGCTCCAGGCCCCAAAACACTTAACAAAAAGAAAATAAACTGAACCTCACTTGAACCAACACCTGGAATAATGCATCGATTGTAAGTAAATGCTGAAAACTCTCTCTCCTACTGTCAACATAAAGAATGAAAAACAAGCCCTGGAAACATCGATAGAGACCAAAAAGCCAAATAGTTGGAAAATGACAATCACTAGGTAAAAATACTTTTAAATATATTCTGATCACAGTCTAGACTCATTATTTAAATGAACTTTAATTAATGAACTATTATAACTATAAGCCTAAAATCAGTTATATTTTTTCTTATGTAAAATTAATTGTTATTTTATATGGTATTAAATATATGTGTGCATAAATAATAAAATATTAATATTTGCTTTAATTGTTATTTTGTCTATTTTCTTCTCTCTTGTCACTGTGTCATCAGTAAATTAATGTATGGTTATTTTATGTGTTAAAGTAATGTGCTGAACCCTGAGACAGAGTGTGACCTAATCATGGAAAACTTTAAACACTGGATTGAGTGCCTGTCATCCAGAACATGCTGATTATATAACTTATGATTGGTTAGTGCCTGAGATTTTAAAACAAATAAAAATTCTTTGGATGACAAAGGTTTAAGTCCAGCAAATGAGGTGAGCCATGGTCTGGAAATGTGATCTTGTTATGCTTTGCAGAGCTCAATCTCACTATGAGTATCATTGATGGTTTGTGCTATCAATGGTATTTCCCCCCTGCTTGAAGGGCTGGTCTGTTCATGTAATATTAAAATACAAATTAAAATTATGTTAAAAGGTGTTTAAACTCATTTAAACCCAATTATATAATCACTTTTATATGGACCTGATTCAATGTATATATAAGTTTCATGAGTTTTAATTGGGTCAGACAGTGGAATAAAAAATAGTATATTACACTACTGTATAAAGATTTGTTTAGGTGAATATATATATAAACATGAGCTGAAATCTGAAAAAAAAATCACTTCATATTTTTAACATTGGACAGATAATTACTTTCCTTAATGTCTCTATATAAGTTTTATTTCATGACTCAAATTAGTTTTCTGGTATCTAATGATATGTATGTTAAGTCCCCCCCCCCCAAGAATTATTAATCTGAGAAATAAAATATTATGACCAGCAATTGATATTTTATTATTCTAGTATCTCAAATTTGGAGAGGTTAATAAGAGTACTTACTTCTTTAAATTGTGTGCTATTGATGGTAAGTTTTTTCTTCAGGAAATAGCTGAATTTTCCAGTCTTCTATTTCTATAAAGACTTTTCCATTTTATTTTATTGTGAAATTTTTTTTTTTGCTTCACACTTTAAAATTATAGTAATAATGAATTATATTAGACTTAACTTTAATTCTACTAAGAACAATTAAAAAAAAGATCGAGAAACTAAATAATGTATTTTTGACTGATCCATAGATTGACAAAAAAGCAAAACAGAAATGTAAAAAAGATAAAGTAAGATTCGTTCTGGATCTTAGGTTTTATGTTACCATGAACAACAACATTTCTATTCTTTATTGTGAATGAATAAAAATATTGTTGGTAATGTTAAGATAAATGCTGACTGCACATCATTAAATTTTTATGGAATGAATATGTTTGTATTTTAGAGTTAAATAAATTTATCGATGTAAAGGTATTTTAGATCAATATATTTGGAAGTTCTTTAAGGTATTTAAAGACTGATCTATTAAAAAATTTTCTCTGCATCTCGACAAACATTTATTTTTTTTATGTAACTAGCTAATGTCATACAATGAATCTAAATTTAACCAGAAAAAAAGTTAAAACTAAAATAATAACTACAGGTTTGTTTTAAGTGAAGATTACATATGTTTACAAACGAAAATTAATTTATCTATTGAACTTTTGTTTCAATTAAATGTTAAGCTTAAAATGATAATCTTAAGTAAGTCTCTTAGTAGTAGTAAAGTGGAGTAAAGAAATTCTTTAAATATCTATTAAGCTTTGCCATAAAGATTCCATGTTTTTAAATGATATGATATACAGGGTCAGCAGAAGGCAGTAAGCAAAGTAAGCAAGGCATGAAGTGCTGTGACAAGAAGGACACAAAAATGAGGCAGAATTAAAAGTACACTTTTTTGTTACAAATATTAATTAATTTATGAATATTAATTAATGTGAGTTGATTCATTAATTCTATAAAATAAGGAAATATAAACATATTAAAATAAACAATGACTTATTAAAGTGATTTGTCAGTTATGTATTACACTGGGTTTACATGATCCATATTTCACATCATGTTGCTATGTGATATAAAAATGGAACAGTTGATTTTACTAATACTATTCATGCCTTTATATATATATTGTTGTGGTTTTTCGGTATCTCTAAAATAATAATAATAAACATAATTTCAGAATTTTTATTGGTTTATTATAAAAATAATATCTTAAATGTATCATATCAAGCAAAATTAAAAAAAAAATCCATGTCTCCCCCATATTTTTGCAGCATTTAAAATTATTGTAATAATTTTGGAAAAATTGTAGTTTTCTATTTAGTTTTAAAAACAGCACAATAATAAATTATAAAAAAGGGGGATAATACACTAATAAAATATATAATATTGTATACATGTCAATAAATAAGTTAAAATAGGATTGGTAAAACAATATTTGTATTAAAGTAAACATAATAGTAAAACTATTTATAATAGTGACACAAACTTTTAATGCAATAATTAAATAAGAATGTGTGCATATATTTAAATATAAATGAATACTATTTTACAATATTTAGGTAAAGTTATTTTAAATTTGAAACAATATCTCAATTATTGTGAGATTGTTAAATAAATAATCATTTATTTTAATATCTGCAATATAAATACTTCTTGTAACATTGTGATTTGTATATTTAATTTTAATTTAAAAGGGATTTGAACTTAAGACTTAATCCCTTCTAAATTGCATTAATTTCAGTATAGTTAATACAGTATATGCATATTTAAATATTACATATTTAATTTTATTAAAGTATAATATTTTATTTAAATGTTTTAAAATATTAAGTGCATACCTCTCAACTGTCCTAATAAGTAAACAAAATATCTGAAAAATATTCATCTTGATAAAATGCATTTAAAAAAATTGAAAGTTAAAGATATTTTGATATGGAAAATTATAAGTTATTTTGCCAATGCTAATACATCAGAAGTTGTTTACTTCTATGGTTTAAAGCAAATATTTAACAAAAATTGATACACACCTGCATGTATTTGTTTTAACGTAGTTTTAAAAATTGATGGGAATAAAGTACAATTTTCTTAGAAATGTTAGTGAAATTCACTTTTCAGGAAATTATTATTTATCCACTCTGCACCTATACAAATGAAAAAAAAAACAACTTACTGTGACTTTCTTAAAGTTTACCGCATAAATGGATTGATTTTAAAGATATAATTTTATCTTTTATTATTCTACCAGATCTAATTCTTCTCCATCCTCTGTGATTTTATAATTAAAGAAGTAAAGGTTTTCAATAATTTAAAAAAACATTCTAAAAGATTTTAGAAAATAAAAATATATAAAACTCTTAAAAACTTTAAGCAAAATTTAGATTATGACAGGAAAGCTCAAGTAAAAAAATGAGGTTCTATAGGTAATATAATTTAAATTATATATAGTATTATAATTTCAATATCATGATTTAGTACATGTGTAATTTGTTTTGATGAGAGATTATTAATTAATATTAACCATTATTTCTCCATAATTTAAATAATAACAGTTTGTTTTATTGGTCTCTAAAATTGTCTATGCTGTTACTATTAACCCCCCCCCCCCCCCCCCCCCCCCCCCCCCCCCCAAATCCCCTTACTTAAAATTAAAAACAATATAAAAAACATTTAAAAAAATTTAAAGGGGGGGGCCAAAATTATTTTACCCCCCCAATAAAAAAATGGGTTAAGATCATAAAGTGGATAAAGAGTAAGTGTAAATGATTATATAGCTTGAAATATTTGATAAGAATGACCTCTTATTTTTAAATCAATATAGGTATGTTAAAGACTGTATGAAGTTTTATATAATTACTTTTGTGGCAGTAAGACTGACATATAAATAGTATTGATGTTTAGCAAAGGAAAACTTCTAGAACTTGCAGCATAGTCTTTTATTGATAAATGTTGTTAGCATCTTATGCAATAAAAAATTATTTTCAAGTGAATTACTTTAATTCAAAAATGCACTTGATGTTCTAACTTATATTCATGAAAATGATTTGACTGTTTCATATCCAAATTTGAATATATCATTAAGAATATTACTAACTCTTCCTACAAGTGATGCTAATGGAGAGAAAGAGATTATTTCCAAAATTAAAAATTATAAAAAGATTGATACATTTGTCAGTGATAGGTAAGTGTTGATGATATTGTATCTAAATTTAATTCTGTAAAATCTCGGAAAATAAATGTATAATTATATAATAATTTTTATTATTGTTATCTTTAATAAAATATTAAAATGTATATAAAATCACATAGAATTTATTTTATTTTGTTGAGGGGGAAATGGGACCAAATATTGTTTCATATAAGGGTGCTGATGACCCTTACTCTGGCCTGGTGATATGTATATATATACTACTGAAGTATATTATGATGAATATAAAATCTCAATGAAGTTTTTAAAGTGCTAGTATATAACATATTAATTTACAGCCTAGGTTTTCAACTTGTGTTTCATGTAATGATGAAGTTTCACTAGATAAAATTTGATAATTCTACTATATAATTAGTTTTTGAGATCAAATTAATAGCTACAAATATAAAAGAATCATTTTCCTTCAACATTGTGATAAAACAAAATACATATGTAATTTAAATAACTTTCAGTGATCATATTAAAAGTCAACTATATACAAATCAAATTTTGGAAAAATATTTTTTAAAAAAAGTTTACTCCCTCACATAAATCCCTTTAATGGATTCCTTCAATTATTTAATCTTTATCTAATTTTTGTATTGGTCCACTACTTAAATCTGAGAATTATTATTCATCAGTTTCATTTCCAGTCAGTTTCTATTGTTAAAATATTAATCTAAAATACACAGAATTGTTTTAATTTAGCTTCTAAAAATTGAATAATTTTAGATTCAAATTGGTTAAATGTAATGAAAGATTAAAAATAATGTTAATAACTGAAGAAAAATATAAGAAAATTAAAAATAGCCAATGGTAAAACAAAATAATTATATTTCAACCAATCTTTGTGTCATTATTCAGTTCCATAGCTGTCAACATAATTCACTTTACTTGGAAATGTGCTCACTTCCCCATGCATATTTTTCTTGTAAAATAAAAATAAAAATTGGAATCAAACTTTATATTTCAATAAAGTAATGTAAAATATTATTTATGAATGTAAAAAATTATGATAGATATATTTATTTATTTCAAAATCAATTACAAACATGTAAAGCATTTTATTTCTATTTCTGACTTTGTCATTTAGAAATGCCTGATATGCAAATTGCAATCATTACTGATCAACCACTTGTCATGAGATGGGATCACATTTGCAAGCTTATTTTTCCAGTAAAATTTAAAATTTTTTGAATCAAACTTTATATTTCGATAAAGTAATGTAAAATCTTATTTATGAATATAAAAAATTACAATAAATATATTTATTTACTTCAAAATCAATTACAAACATATAAAGCATTTTGCTTTGGTTTCTGACTTTGTCATTTAGACACATCTAGTATTTATTAAATTATGTTTCAAGAATTAAATAAAAATGTGTGGCAAATTACTAAAGATAATCAAAAGTTTTATTAGTTATAGAAAATGTTAATATTTTTTTTATTTGAAAAATTATATTAAATCTGAAATTTATTAGCTGTGGAGAGGTATAATAATCCTAGTATGATGATTTATAGTTATTTATAAATAATGTTGAATTCAAAATTTGAATAATAATTAAAATATATTTTCTAATATAAATACAAAAGTTTCTTACTATATTATATATGTATATATTATGTATGTATATATAAGGGACTTGAACCCAAAATTTCAAACTCCTTACACCTATTCAAACTCTCTTATACAACTCTGTATGACCACATACATGCTGAAAAGATAAATGATCTCCAATATAGTATTTTGTGCTGAACCAGCATTCATCAGTTAGTACATATCATTCATATCACCATCTCCCACACATATATACAATCAGTGCTCAGCTTATATTAACAAGTCTTTAACTTCATTGGACAAGCTTCAATCTTCTACATTCTCTAATTGTTCAGCCATTCATTTCATTAAAAATCCAAGAATGGAATGTTCACAGTCCTTGTTGATGCCAATATTATTGCCATAATCATGTTTCCCATAAGTCATTATAATCACTTACATATATAATTTTAATATGTTCATTTAATTATACAGAGTAGGGATTGGTAAAATACAAGTTGAATATGCAATATTTAATATATGTATATTGTCTATACTAAACTTAATGTAATTATAAGGGACATGAACGTGAACTTTCAAGCTTCCTGCATCAATCCAATTTAATACAACTGATACATAAGTCTAAATAGATGTAAAAATGATAAATGATCTCTAATATATATCAACATGGGTATGACAATAATATAGGCATCAAGCATTCCATTCTTGGATTTTCAATGAAATAGATGGTAAAAGAGTGGGAGAGTAAAGAAGATTGAAGCTTGTTCATTAAAGTTTAAAGATTTGCTATCTTAATATAAGCTGAGCACTGATTGTATATATAGAGATGGTGATCTGGACCGATTGATGAGTGCTGATTCAGAACAAAATATGAATATTGGAGATCATTTATTTTTTTCACAAGTATGTGGTGTTGTGTATCAGTTATATAAGATAGATAGGATAGATGTAAGGAAGTTGAAATTTCATGTTCAAGTCCCTTATAATTATATCGTTTAGTTTAGACAATATACATATATTTAAATATTATATATATATATATATATATATATATATATATATATATATATATATATATATATATATATATATATATATATATATATATATATATATGAGAAAGGTTTTATAGGACATCACATTCATCTGCTATATCTGTGATTTAGGTAAGCTTTCTAATCTGGATTGAAATTCAAACATTTTTTCATTAGACGAGAATTTCTAAAGAAGCTTATATATTTTTTCATATAAATATATTATGCCAACTCAGTCACCTATTCAAATAAATATATTTTGCTCAGTGTAGAGTATTGCAGTGATATGATGTCAAACTGGATGTTCAAGATCGATGGGCCAATCTAAAACTATACTTTTGATGCTCAAACGTTATATAAACTACCAAACTAAACTATTTGATATTTATTTATGTTATCAAGCTATTCTTCCTTAGAGAATAAAATAAAATTATATAATCAACTAACAGATGTTGATGAAGAATGGCTTCTTCACACTATTCCTATCTAAAGAAATGCTAGAAAGAAAGACTTTACAGTAGCATTTTTAGATTTTTTTTATCTTTATATATAATATCAATAAATATGCGCTTATAACACTCGTTAAAGAAGTTATATATATATATATTATTAAAGTTATTTAAAGCTTAGCGCTTTCAAAGCTCTATGGCTTCATAATCATAGCTGTGTGCAATTGATAGTGATGAGGGAGTGTATTCAAATTTATGTTAATTAAATGTTTCGGTATATATAAATTATTTTAAATTAACCAAACATTAAAGTTTAAAATTTTTCAATAAATATATTGGTAAGAAATATTTAATATATATATTTAGAAATCTATAGATTAAGAATAAATGTGGCATGTAGATAAAGACTAATATTGTTTTCAAAATTTTTGTACTTCTGTAGGATGTTAAATTTATATTAAATTCCAAAAGTAAAATATTTTCATCTTCAAGGCAAGGTTCAGGTACTTTATTGATTATTATTAAACTTGAGCTTATTTTTCACTTGAATGCCTATCAAAATAGAGATATGACAATTACCAAGAACAATATGATTTGAATTCACCTGAGAATCTACTAAAGTTTGACTTCAGTTTAAAAATAGGTTTCTCCTAAGAATAAAGTTAAGGAAATATATATATATAATATTGTACTTATGAAATAGCAGTCACACATTAAATAAAAAAAAATACATAAGACACACACTTAAAACATGTATGCATAATATTAGTCTTTTTTATGTTACATTCATATTTAGTATAAGATTATCTGTCTGTCTATCTGCCTACCTACTAACCTACCTGCCTGCCTGCCTGCCTATCTTCTATCTATCTATCTACACTCTCCCCCCCCCCCCCTATCTATCTATCTATCTATCTATCTATCTATCTATCTATCTATCTATCTATCTATCTATCTATCTATCTATCTATCTATCTATCTATCTATCTATCTATCGATCGATCGATCGATCGATCTATCTATCTATCTATCTATCTATCTATCTATCTATCTATCTATCTATCTATCTAACTGTCTGTCTGTCTGTCTGTCTGTCCGTCCGTCCGTCCGTCCGTCCGTCCGTCCATCTATCTATCTATCTATCTATCTATCTATCTATCTATCTATCTATCTATCTATCTATCTATCTATCTATCTATCTATCTATCTATCTATCTATCTATCTATCTATCTATCTATCTATCTATCTATCTATCTATCTATCTATCTATCTATCTATCTATCTATCTATCTATCTATCTATCTATCTATCTATCTATCTATCTATCTATTTATGTCTCCTACCTGCCTTTCTATTTATCTATCTATATAGTATATTGAAATACAATTTGGGGGTTCAAATTACTGATGTTGATCTAATCTCATGATGAGTATTTTTTGTGTGTCAAAAAGTGGAGGTTAAAATCAGTGCACATAATATACACCAAACATTGATGCAAATTATTGAAATCTTCATAGTCAGATAACATACTCATCTGAAAGTCAATCGTTTTATACTAAACAAAAATTTTTATCACTCATATTTAAATAACAATATTGATTAGTAGTTAGATTATTGCCAGAATCAATCATCATCATCAAGATACATAGTTTAGCTATTCAAAATATAATATCCAAGTATGTTATGATATATGGTTCTACTGTCTTAATAATAATTATCACCATTTAATTCTTATCCCTGAATACAAAGCAAAGGTTAATGAAAATAAGCTTAATTTGTTACCTAAGAGAAATGGTAGTTTATCTCAGAGATATAACCTTTTAGTATTCTAAAATGTCAAACTTTATTTTATTTAACCCATAATTAACAATTAAGTATATTATTTTATCTTTAACAATAGTAAAGTTTTATATAAAAAGATTAAAATTTAAATATATACATTACACTTTTATTTCAATATTATATATATATATATATATATATATATATATAATATTGAAATAAAAGTGTAATGTATATATAATATATATATATATATATATATATATATTATATAACAGCAAATCAAAGAAAATTTCCAACATAATGAATAATATTACTTATGATAAATTTAGTAAAGGTAAAAGAAATAACAACAAAAAAATACTAATGTGAAAGAAGCAATATTCTTATGTTAAATGCTATAGAGTACAAAATAAAAGTGACTATGTCTCATCTCTGAATCAGCAGATTTTGATCAACTATCTTGAGTTATTAAGTAGGAGAATGAAATTGAAATTTATATATTTTATAGAAAATTGAATAAAAAATTATCTTGAGTTTCTTCACTTTTTAAAAATCATATAAATAATATTAATAAATAAATAACAAAAATTTACATTTATAATTGGCCTTAATAAATATATATGTGGATATTATATTTCATGTACTTTGAATTTTTAGATACATTTTATAAATGATTGATAATGTCCTCACAATACAAGTTCTGTATAGTTAGATTTCCTTTGTGATAAATCTTCATCATTTAATAATGTAATAGAGGTTTATTGTATTATTCTTAGTAAGATACATTATAGAAAGCATTAATAACACACTTATCTGCCTTAGTAGCAAATTATTCTGTAGCCCAACTAATTATAATATGTTTATTTTTATATACTCAGAGTTTCTTAAAATATAAAGTTATTTAAAACAAATAAATTTTGTTTGGATAAACTGCAACATTTTTATTTTAAATCCATAATTAATTACCTTTTTTTAAATAGAAAATTGAGTGATAGCATCTTAGAGGAGAAGTTTTACAATTATTTCCTTTTTGCATTATTAATTTTCAATATAATTGAAAATGTTTTATTTTCATTATATATCTAATTATTTGATATTTTGTGTCCTAGGAATTTTTTTTTTAATTTTTTTTAATAAAACTAGTTTATGTTTAACAGGATCAATAAAACCATGATTTAAATGGAGAGAGAAGAAAACTTGACTTGCTTTTATTGAGAATTCATTACATTATTTACTTATCCATACATAGAATCACTATATCAGTTTACTTCCTTTTTTCTACAGGATATAAGTTTTTTATTTATCTTTTTGATTTGTTATATGTTATATTAGAATTACAGGATGTATTAGAACTTTTTAAAGATGTCTTTTTCTTTTAAAATAAGTGTTCTTAATTGTCAATATGAAATACATATTTTTATGTATTCAAGCCCTGTAAAATATTTATTTTGTCAAATTTAATGTTTTCACATTTTTTTTTAAATTTTCAATTCTGTTTACTATATAAGATAATGAAATATTTATTTCTTTATTCAGTGAATGGTACTTAATTGTCGTAGTTAAGAAAGCTAACACTATGGAAATAATTATAGAAAGTATGATTATATTAGTCATATAATGGTTATAATCTTATAACCAAGATTGTATATATTGCTCAAATCATATCTATAAAAGTTATGATCATCACTTCACCTTTTAGCTGCTCTTTAGAGATTTTTTCATGATTCAATTTCTTATACATATTTATAGTATAAAGCATTTTCATTTAGACATATTAAGATATAATTAAGATGATTTAACAAGCATAAAGCCATCAATGTGATCAGCATCATTTATCCATCCTATACCATTTGACTTTTTCAACATGGTAACTTGCTGATTCTTAATAGAAGATTGATTTTATATATGTACTCATTTTAATTCATTTATATTTTGATAAGCTTAGCAAGTATACACTATACTGTTATCTTTGTCCCACATCATTGTGATTAGTAAAAATATTTAACTTAACTATTTTGTTTTATTTATAATATCCACATGAATCTATGGTGAAATTAAGCATATTAACAATAAAATATTTTTATTTTCTATATGCACAAATTCTAACTGTTTATCATCCATTGAGCAATTTTTAAGAGATTTGCTTTGCTAGTGCTCCATATATATATATATATATATATATATATATATATATATATATATATATATATATATATATATATATAAACTTTTCCTAGTGGTTAATATTATTATAATTAGATTAACAATTCATTTATTGAGAACATGAATATAAAGTATTATTTTCAAATTCAGAAATATTAAAAAAATATATTGCCACTTCCATATATTACCTTTCTTTTAAAAAAATCCTTAGAGATATATTAGTTTATTATACTCTTCCTTTATAACAATATTGGTGAACTTATTTAGAAAGATATCTCATTTATAAATGATTACCAATATTACTTCTGAATATAGACAGGTTTCAGTTTACTAATACACGTTATAATCTTTTCATATATAGAAATGAAAATATAATATACATTATAGAAAGTTAAATATTTATAATTTTAATATATATATATATAAACTTAAATATGTTATTCATATGATTAACTCAAATTCAACATTCTACATAATAATCTTAATAGACTTGTCTGTCAACATCTTAATCTTCTGAATCATTCACTAGCATAGAAGGTATGAGTTATAATGCACAAATGATTTATAGTACAGATATTTACATAGCCAGTTGTGCAAGTGCTCAAAAACATTTGAATGTCAAAGTAATAATAAACAGAACAGTTTAATTAACCTAGCCATTTGAAAATTTTCTATTTTCCTCAGTGGCTGATCAATTCAGAAATATTTTAATTCTTGTGACTGCCATTTTTAATACTTATTAAATTAGATAAAGCATTTATGACTTATAATAATAAATGCAAATGTCAAAAATGATAACTATTTCATATAATATTTATATCAATGTGGTGACTTCTTTGTTAAAAGACTCAGAAAATATGTAACATTCAGATTTATTTATTAAGTGCATATTTCATATAAAATTAAAGAAAAAGGATTTCAATTTTTTAACATAAGCACCTTACTGATTAAATAATATCTCAATGCTGTCATATTATTATTAAATCAGTAATGCACAAATGTTATAAAGGTGAAATCTTTTCTATTTCATTTCTTATGATATATGCACTTAATAAATAAATCTGAGTGCTATATAATTTCTATTAATTTATAATATTAACATGTAGTAAATCAACAGATTTTGTGACTGTTAATGTCTGTAAGAAAGTAATGGAGTTAAAAATTATACAAAGTAACATCTTCACTCTCTCAAACCAAGATGGTTCAGATTGACTAATATAAATCAGAATTTAGGTTAAAGATAATATGGCCAATTTTATCTTTGTAAAGTCTTTATCTTGTGTTTGGATTTAAGAGTTTCCTCTATACTCAGCATAACAGAATTGAGTTATTATAAAGTCGGTAAGGTGCATATGATAAAAAGATGAAATCCTTTCTCTTTAATTTAAGACTCAGAAAAAAAAAAAAGATCATTTACATCTG
Source organism: Epiperipatus broadwayi (assembly GCA_028023455.1). Classification (NCBI taxonomy): domain Eukaryota; kingdom Metazoa; phylum Onychophora; class Udeonychophora; order Euonychophora; family Peripatidae; genus Epiperipatus; species Epiperipatus broadwayi. The sequence continues at coordinate 6,243 of JAQFVV010007222.1, read as the reverse complement.
CAATATTTTTTTTTTATAAAAATGATTAATTTGACAAGTCATATTAATAAGAATAAATTTCAATGTGAGATGTAAACATAGCCTCTTTTAATATGGCTAATAATTAAACATCAAAAGATAGTTTATTCCCATTAATTTTGACAATCCCAATGCAGCAATAATAATAATAATAATAATAATAATAATAATAATAATAATAATAATAATAATAATAATAATAATAATAATAATAATAATAATAATAATAATAATAATAATAATAATAATAATAATAATAATAATAATAATAATAATAATAATAATAATAATAATAATAATAATAATAATAATAATAATAATAATAATAATAATAATAATAATAATAATAATAATAATAATAATAATAATAATAATAATAATAATAATAATAATAATAATAATAATAATAATAATAATAATAATAATAATAATAATAATAATAATAATAATAATAATAATAATAATAATAATAATAATAAAATATAAAATTAATAATAAATACAATAATTCCAATAAGTTAAATCCTGGAAAAATTACTTTTCAAGTTGCTATTTATATCAATGTGCATCCTTTTTGCAAAAAAATAAAAATAATTATTTACATTTGCAATCACAGTTTTTATAGAGATAGATAATCTGACAAGTGATAGTAATAAGAATCAATTTGGAGTTAATAACACATCATTTTTCAGCATGATAAATAATTATACTTCCCAAGATAATTTTTTATTTATTTTAACAATCCTGTGAATTAATAATAATATTAAGTAAGTAATTAGTAATTATATCTGGTGAGAGCTTGAAATTCATGTAAAAAACAAGACTGTAGATAGAAATAGTGCTGAAAAAATGTATCATCTTCAGTATTTAAATTTACTAGAAATGTTGTATAAGCTATCATCAAATTTAAAAAAAGTCATACTTTTTATTTGGCTATCTCCTCAATTTCTTTTGGCTCATCAAGCTTTAATTATTGTTTTATCCAAAATGATGTTTATATCCTTGGATTATGTTTGTGATACATTTGCGTTTTCATACATATTTTTAATATACGTTTTTTTCCTCATTTGCCATAGCATCATCCAGGAAGCGAACCTGTTAACCTGAGACAAGTGCTTGTAAAGCCACCGTCGCTGATCTCTCGACCATCAATGCTTGACAAAAAAATACATTTTTTGCTACACTATTTTTATTTATTTTTAAAGAATATTTAAATTTATATTTCTCTATTTTTTTATTCTCCTTTTTTAAAAATGGAATTTGCTACTCTTTACTCTAAGACTATATAATTTTTAATTTATAAATGCAACTATAATATGTATATATATATTTTCCCAAATAAATTTAATCCCTCCTATCTTTAAAGACATAATTATTTTTTAAATCTAATTATATTTAAGTAATTTCTTTGCATATGATCTTCCATATAGGAATAATGTTTTCATAGAGTTTATAAAATTAAAAGTTTTAGTGTAATAAATAATTTACTTTTTAAAGAAAGAAAAGTATAAGAAGATTACAGCTGAAATTTTAATATATGTATGCGTGTGTAAAATAAATGATAAGTTTGCTCAGTAATGAGAAGAAGTAATATTAGGATAAAATGTCCAAGAACCTAGCAACCATAAAATCTGTCATTACAGACATGAAAGTCACATCATATTACAATTATTACATAACTCCAGATGATGTAATGTTTTTTCAAATCTAAGTTATTTATATGTTCTCCCACCTATTTTAACATCGAGTTATCAATAAACTCTAAATGATAATGCTTCTAAATCTCTATCCAGTGATATCCTATCTTATTTTCAATCTTATAAGGAGTAGAAATCTAAAATCATCTAGAAATATGAATACTGGACAAGGATTTAATAAAAATTATCATACGACATTTAATGATTACACAAGCTTAAAATGGATGTTAGAACTGGAATAGATTAAATAGATAAAAGAAATATGATTGAATGCATATATTCAGCCTACATTAATCTAACGATGTTTAATATCTAGCTAATAATACTTAGATATTCTTATCTTACAATTCTGGATGGATATTTACTAAAAAAAATAATGCTAGTATTAGTTTGGTCATAAGGCTGCTTACTTACAAGCCTGTTTTGTGACTAAAATGCTGATGAGTTTGTCTGATTTTAGCTCTTAAATTTTCATGACACAAGATTGTTTGTTATTTCTAACATAAGCATAGATGATTGGACAAAAAAGATCATAGATTACTTTTTTACAGGATTCAAAATTTTATTTTAACAAATTTCATCAGATATGTGCTAATGAAACAATTGTTTACCAAATAATAGCTATAACTATCTTTTATAGAAATATGACATTAATAATTTATTATAAGATGTATCTGTATTTTTTGAAATAAATTATTAAAATTATTTCTTTAAAGAAAGTGTTCTATATATCTGATTAAGAATAAACAAAAAGTTATTGAAAGATAATATACTTCAGTGAAGAAACTAATCCCAACAATGAAGTAACAATTGAATCAAAAAATAGTAATATATATATATATATATAAAGTCTAATAAAAGATGAGAAGAATAAGATATGAATTTGCGTCATAATGTTAATAATCCATAATCCTTGTTAATAGTTAATAAAAATTAAATATGAATGAAATAATGAAGACAAATATTATCACTGATAAAATACAAAAATTATTTTTCAAAAAATAAAAAAATAAATTGATATTTGGAATACAGCCTAAGACTCAAAAAATGAGCATTAGACTTTTCTTCCAATTGTTATGATTCCATTAGCAGAAAACTTAATATATAAATTTAAACACCATGTTTATTGAGAATATTAAACATCAATCAATAAATCAATAGTATTTTGTCCAAAAGACAGATTCAGAGAGTAGTCACAACATCAATTCAGCCATTCTTCCATTCCATTCTCTTCCTTGCCTATTTTTTCAATTTCACATATGTCTTCCCATCTCTTATAGCATCCAATAATGTCAATCACTTCTGTTCTTTCTTTTTATTTCCCCTCATCATTTCCTCCAAAACATCTTTCATTAAACTATAATCTCTTCTCAATATATGTCCAATCCAGTTTTTATTTCTCTCTCTAAATATTCTCAATCAATCTTCTTTCCTTGGTTACTCTTTTTAAAACTTCTTCATTTGTTGTTTTATTCATCCAACTGATTTTTCCCTTCTTCTCCATATCTACATCTCAAAGGCTTCCAATTATTTCTTAATTCTACTACTGAATTCCATGTCTCACAACCATACATTAATATACTCCACAGATAACATTTAATTAATCTTTTCCTTAATTTTCTTTCCAAAAGTCTACAAAATATCTTCTTTCTCTTTATAAATGTCTCATTTGCCAATGCTATTCTTCTTTTAACTTCATCTTCACTTCTTCCATCCTCACTCAACGAACTACCCAAATATTTAAATCCTTTCACCTGTTGAACCATGTCATCACAGTTCTAATTTGCAGTCTTTTTGCATCTTTCCCTATTCATAAACACTTAGTCTTTTCAATATCATATGGCATACATCCTTCTTCCAATTTATTCAACATATTCTAAAGACTGTTTTCCTCCTCAGCAATAAGAACCATGTCATCCGAAAATCTTATACACTTTATTAATCTCCCTCCAACATTTACTCGTCCACAGTCCAAATAATTATTTAGCATGTCTTCTAAATAAATATTAAACAGAACAGGTGACATACTACACTCTTGCTTAACTCCATTTTCTATATTAATTTCATCAGTCACATTACTCTTAAATCTTTTATTCTTTGACCATTATACATAGTCCAAATTAATCATCTTTTTTTTTCCAAAACACTCCTTTATCCCTTAAGATGGACATCAATTCATTCCAAACTACTCTATCAAATGCCTTTTCTACAATCAACAAAACATATACAAATTATTTTATATTTCTGCAATTGTCCCAACAATACCAATAACATCTCTTGTGCTTTTCCTTTTCCAAAAACCAAACTGTTCTTCACCAATATAATAACCTACCTTCCCATAAATCCTTTGAGTTAAAATCCTCAATAAAACTTTAGAAGCATGAAGCAACAAACTTATTGTTCTATACTCTTCACATTTAACAGTTTTCTTCTTTTTGAACATATGTGTCTATAATAGACAGATATACTTCTATCCAAATGATACTCATGATAAGAATGGTAATATGTAAAAGAATAATGGAAATATATACTAAAAAAATAATATTCACTTTAGTCATCTTAGAAAGACATTTGATAAAGAATGATTTATTTTGTTAGATATTTAAAAAAAAATAGGTACAAATTGGAGGACAAAAGTTTTTTAGAAATTTGTATGGGTAAATAATTTGATCATAATATAGGTTAATATAAGCAATGGGGTGTGAAAACCAAAGATATTTATGTCTCAACCTATAATCTTAAAAAAATAATTATGTTAAAAATTTAAATAATACTGGAGGCAAGAACATATACCAAATTTATAAATAAAAAAGATTAGGGTGTATTTAATTACTTGTGCCTAAAATAATAAATATACAATAAATAAAGATTTAGACACAGTTAAAAATAAATTATAGAAGAAAGGTAAGCTTTTTATATAGGTTGATTAAATAATGCTAACAATAATATAAAACATAAGAACATTTTTAAAAAGGAGTATGTTTATCGATTCATTAAAATTACAACTGTAATAATAAATAAATAATCATAACTTCCAAAATATATATAATTGCAAAGCATAAGTAATTACCTCCCACAGAGTTCTGTAGTGTTAAGATTTATGTAGCATCAAAACCAAATGAAAAGATAAAGCGATACCATTCTAAATTTGGGCTTTGTTGTTATATAAGCTTAGTTTTTGACTTGGTTAATTAACTTGTATAACAACAGAAACCAAAGATAAAAACATGTGCTCCGCAAAAGATAATTACTTCCACTTTGCAATTAAAATTAGAATTGTCATAGAATCTTGTTTCATGACTTGTTTTTATATAGATTTATTTGAAGAAAAGATTTGGGTAATTAAAAAAGTAAAGAAAAAGTGAGCTTTGAAGATGTGGACTTGAAGAAAAATGGAAAAGCTTATCTAGAAAAAACATTACTAAAAAATTATAATTGAAGAGATTATTTATTTAAAAAAATTATGAAATAGAAAAGATATTAGATTGAACAATACAATAAAACAACCTATGTTGGAAAAATTTGTTGAGAATAAACTAAAAATGTATGGAAAACAAAGTTAACTGATGCTTTAAATGAAAGAAATTGCAGCATTTGAGGAATAAAAAAAGAAGCAGAAAAGCTGGGAAAAAATTTCAAATTATAATGGAATACTTTTTTCTTTAGTGGATAACTAATAGTCCGAATTAGTAAAATTTGATTTGACATTATTTGGCTGAAAAAGGTATTTTATATTTTATGTGGTTGAATAATAGCAATTAAAAAAATAAAACATTTAAAATTATTTAAGATATTATTCGATAAATTGAAAAATAAATTGGATATATATTCACAGAATTTTTAAAAAGCGTAAATGCAAAAAAAAAAAAATCATTAAATTAAAATAAAAGAATTTGGATTGTCTGTTTTTAAGAGATAAAGATGTTTATGTAGAAACTTAGATGCATTTAAGAAAACAATTGTAACTAGTGAAAAAGCTAAAGATAGATATGAAGAAAATAACTTCAAAGAATTATTGTCACATATCCACACACCACATGCAGAAAAACAATGGATTTCTTATTATATCAATGATTCTAAAAAGTTCATTTAGTGGGATTGACCATAGTCCTGAGGACCTCCTTATAAATTTCATATGGAAGGCTAGGGAGATTGACAAGAGGACTTGCCCAGAACAGTTGGTGATTCAGACCTGGGATCAACTAAAAATTTAAGTTTCAAGACATTCCATTTCATTCTATGGACGATGCCTCTGACCTTGTCAGGGCAGATTCTCCCCCTATTGCTGTGATGACAGGGATGGTATGACCTACCTCCTAACCATCCTATTTGAACTGTATTCCTGTAAACCCATTGCAAACAATGCTTGTTAACAGCAGCTCTAACTATTACCTGTATACACAATTATGTACCTTACTCTATAATTGAATAAAATATATTTTTTGAAAGTAAAAAGTTAATTTAACATAATAAGTTAACTTACTTTAGATATTATATGTATTATGGATATATATTGTACCCTTACTTCT
>JAQFVV010007221.1:0-128470 GCA_028023455.1 Epiperipatus broadwayi | reverse complement strand
AAAAAAACACATCACATAACTAGATGTTGTAATACGTCCTCTTTTTTTTTTTTTTTGGAGTCTATTCATAACTTTTACAATTTTTTTGTAATTTCTGGAAACCAAAATTTGCTATTAAAATCATTTCCACATTTTCGTATAATCTGGAATAAATTGCTTCCAATATTTATAAAGAATGAATATTCTGACAACTATTATTATAAGTTTGTTAAAATTATAATAGAAAACAAGTAGAGGTAATCTTCAAAGTATTGTTTGCTTTTTTTAATTCTCTGGAAAATGGACTAACTTTCAATTATAGGAATGTAAATTCCAAGAGTTATTAGACTTTACTTTGTGTTGACAATGATAAAATGACCTAATAACTATTGTTTGTCTAATAATGGTGAATCATTTTTGTTTGTCTAATAATGAGAACACATTTTTGTCATTATAAAGAAGATCAATTTACTTTGGGATATTTGCAAATATTGCATACAAACGAATTATCTCTTTGAATAGTGATACCAGTATATTAGTTCACAGAGGGTGGTTGGTGCTGGATTTCTTAACCATGTGGGGTCATTTAATATTTGTATATTTATTTCAGTATAGCATTATACACTGAGGTTATTTTTTATAAATTTGTGTTAGATGGTTTAAAGATTGCAATTACTAATATTTAGTTTGTCTTTATTTAATAATAGTAGCGGTTTATGTGGGGTGATTTAATATATATATTGTACCGGTCAAAACAGTGTGCTCACTTAACAAGGTTCCAAATCCTAAGCAAAAGTACCTCGAATCCGATCATGCTCGAGATACACAGGTCTGGAACAATCCTGAATTCTAACCTATTTACCTATTCTTTGAATCTCTGACCCAATGAACAACAATTCTGATGACACAGTAAAATTACTTTAAATCCGTGCCCATAAGCAGAGCGGTGGAGCATAAGATCAGACTGATGATGATGATCGAGGTCGGAGTAGCCCAGGAATTACATTTATTATACTTATTTATTAATGCTAAGCTCTTAGCCAACGAAAATAGTTCTAAATATTAACTATAAACTAATAATTCAAAACAAACCAGGATTTACATGAATATATATATTTAATAAATGTAGAAAATGCATATATATGTTACAAAATTGTTTCACGCTTGGAGGGATTTTATACATTTTGAAAACTTGGGATTTGTTTCATAAAATCCCCATTACATCAATAATTGAATAAATACCATTTTATAGAATGTGTTATAAGTTGTGCGGGGTTAATATGTCAATTTACAAGTGTTTACAAATAAAATGTTGTGGATGTACAAACAATCTACAAGATCGGAACAGATTCGGATTACAGAAAGATACACGATAATTTAACATTAATCATTTTGACAAATAAATATAAATGTACGGTCTCAATCATTTATTTACAATCTTAAAATCATCACATATGTTTGATAGGCATTGTTTGGACATAGCGTCTCTAGACTAAATATACATAAGGAACAAACAATGCGCGATATTTACGAGAATGAATTATACAAATTGATTTACGTCTCTGGCAATCGATAAAGCTTTTTAAAGAAAAGCAGTTTTTAGATCAACATACTGAACGTATTTTACGAAATGAATCTTTTATCTTTAACACATCATTGCGACTTTACTAAGATTAGACAACTGATCAAGTTAATAAGCAAAGTAACGGTACTAGCATACAATAACGAAAATAAGGCCTCAAGGCGATTGTGGATATTTCATCATTTAAAAGAATACTTTGAAATGAACTTAGATTGGATATGTCCGCACCTTCTGGCGGAGCGATATCAAAGTAGAGGCTGAGAATGAGACCCCACATCATTATGTACTGCCATCTGCAGCACATAATTCTCTTAAACTTTACATTCAACAGAGAGTAGCATCTCTGGTTAGGAACGATTTTGAAAAGAAGGACGGGAGCTTCATGCTTTCGACGTCCCCAATAATAAAACAATCAAGAAATGGAAAGATAAAATATCAGAAAAGAAAATATATGCCAGCAGCATTTCTATAATTTTATAATATCATTTAAAGTTTGAAAATGGTCTAACCTCTTGCGCAATAATATGTTTCCAATTCTGAGTCATTTATCTAATCATAATGAATCATAACGCTTCTATTTACAATATTATTAAACTAACCACATTTATATTTAAAGAATCGATTCCCAAATATGTATTAACTGGTGGAATTTGCCCTTCAGGCACCAGCAAAAAGGAATGGATTAATTATAAGAAAGTTCACGATCTTTTTAAAATAGAAAATCAAAGCAAAATTCATCCACAGTAAAAGTTTTTAATTTACTTTAAGAGTAACGAATTTAAAATGAAACCAAACTCGCGAGCAATTTCTATTTAATATAGACAAAACTCTATTGATAAGTTTTAAATAAAGCCCACCCTTTTCCCAAGTAAAACAATTATTTCCCCCCTTACTCGCGAATTTAGCGATTTTGGCACATTAAAGAAAATAAATTATATCTATACATTAAACAAAGTATATGAAATCTTAATGGAATCACACACATTTATATATAATTTAATTAAGCGTGAAAGGTAAGTTAAAATACATGATATTAATAAAAGATTACTGAGAGAGAGAGTTTAAAAGCAAAATTAACAGAAGCTTATAAAACAATATATAAATTAGGACATGACGGTTGAACAATAGATTACAAAAGTATTGACTTATAAAGGCAGTTCTATGTTAAAAGGTTACCTAAGAAAAAAAACAGCATGGCGGCGTCATTAGCAATCAGCAGTCGGAAGCAATCATGTTGTATGGTCGGCCAGATGGAACATGGCACTTGTAGGCAGACAGTTCTTCGAGAGAAGAAGAAAAAGGTGCTAGATTCCACTACTCAAAATTCATCACGCAGAACTTGTGTTGGCTTCTTAGAAGTAATTAACTCAACTGACTAAACTCCTCTGAACTTAACTACAACCTGAAAGTAAACTGAACTGACTTCCTTTGTTCTGTGGTCCCTTTTATAACATTTTAATACTGCCCAGAATGCAATCTCATCTACCAACCTTATCTCTGTAATCCCTTTAAAAAAAAGCAACATTTAATTAGCAAAATTAGATTGATGAAATTAAACTTGGCCATTTACAATATTTTAGCTAGCTTTATGAAATTAGGAGATTTAGTTCAAATGTTCATTTTAAAAATTTGCAAAAATCGGTTACCACTTTATGTTCTCTTATCTTACAATCTTTCTTGATCCTAGAGTGTTTTCTAACTTTTACTGCTACTGGACTGCTGATTCAGGCATATCCACATCTTGTAGACCACTCTCAGGATCAGAAAGAAAATTTATTGCCTTTCTACCATATAAATTTCATTTTCATAATTTGTCTACTATATCATTACTCTAGCAATAACTATAATAACTAAAATGGCTGAAAGAAGGTTTATGTATTGACCTCCCCACCCCTTCTTTTACATTGACCACAACTTGTTTACTAGTTTTATTTCAGAACTGTTTTTTTTCTAATTTAGTTTGCTATATTCTTAAAATCTGGGGATTTGTGCTGATTTATTGATTTTCTTACAGGTGGGTCTCTCAATTTTGATCAGGTTAATTTATTCAAACTTACTTTAAAATCTATTTTATTTTTAGCTTTTAAATAGGTCAAAATATACCAAGAAGAATTAATTTTATTAAATTATTTTTTTACAAAAAACAAATCTAAAACATGGTAAATATCTTACTCTTTATTCAACATGGTTTAAGCATAATTTATTTTTACATGCAGAAACATTATAATTTCTATATTAACTTTACAATAATATTCAAAATAAAAGAAAATCTATAATGCTTTAATTCTATAACATCATATCTTCTTCTGCATATGTGTTGGTTTTGATTACACATATAGCAAGGTCTTTATTTATTTAAAAAAGAAAAGATACGTGTGAATATGCTGATTTATTACACATATACAAAAATGTCCAAAAATGTATGCTGTAATATACACACACATATATAACCATGATTACTAATCTTAAAAATTAATCTAACATATGAGGATTTAGATATATATGTACAGTGGTGGGTTGTCTGAAGTCTGTGCTCATATATTCTATACGTTACATACATAGACACAGGTATATAATAAGCCTGTGTGTTTCAGTTATTACATATTAGAGATGTCTTCCCAACCTTGTATATGTATTAAATGGATTATGTCCTGTACATGAGGGGTCAGATTGATCTTAAGTCAATATGGGTGTGACAAGAATCTTGTTTTCAGTGTGGCCTTTGAGCATTCCATCATCAGATTTTCACTTGGATGGATGGTTGAAGAGTTCGATTGTGGAGTGGATTGAGGCCTGTCCATTGGGGTAGGATGATTGACTATCTTAATATATATCTGAGCACTTATAGCATATATATGTAGAGATGGTAATCTGGACCAACTGATGATTGCTTGTTTAGCATGAAATACATATATTGATGATTATTTATCTTTTTAACATGTATGTGTTCAGGTGTATCAGTGTTATGAGATAGTGTGGAGTGGGTCATGTGAAAGTCTGTGTTCATATACCCTATATATTACTATAGAATATAGTGGGTGAAACAGGATGGTAGATAGATTTTACTGTTTCAATATATATATATATATATATATATATATATATATATATATATATATATATATATATATTAATGGTCCATTTTTAAAATGGAAGACAGTGTTTGTCTGTTATTTTTGTAATTTATTTACATATATACTTGTTTTTAAATATTAAGGATTAACTTATTGTAATTAAGCAAATAAAACTGCTTAAAATACCAATGAAGATTACTTAACTGATTCGAGTCAATGGATTACCTATTCCTTATTTGATTTTATACCTTATTTTTAAAATGATCTAAACTAGAGCTGGATAGATTCAAATTGTTCTAACTAATGGTAATATAATTCATGTATTTTACATGTATGATAAATACCAATTATTAAAATATTATTTAAACATTTCTTTTTAAAGGATTCAAGGTACATGCCTAATATCTACCTAAGAATAATGAGTTTATAATTGTTACCCATTATATCTCTGAAGTGAGACACGATAAAACGTTTTAAGTTATAGATAAAATTAGTAAAGGGATTACTTACCACAAGACAAAAGCTATAAGAGGATTAATAACTGTGACTTAGTGAAATCTTTTGGAAAATCATATTATTGAGCTTTGTTATAGATTTCAAATTCTGAGTGGATTGCTATATTATATAATCTAGGATTAAATGCATATTATAATGGCAAAAAGGGGGGAGGTAGGAATTTTTTGAACAATAAATGGAGTTGTGTATTATTAATTAATGAATATTCTAATATGAGTTGTATTCTTGATTTGTTCAAATTATTATTATTATTATTATTATTATTATTATTATCTTTCAAAAGGACTTTATTGAATATAACAAGAAAGGGTTACATTTATAACTATTTTACCACATGCAGATGAATTGAAGTCAGTATAAATAAGTTGAAAATTGTAATTGGGGGGGGGGGTTTAACAAAGACAAAGGATATGCATGTGGTTTACAAATTTGAGTTTACATTATTTTCTTTAAAATATATACATCCAATTAGTTTTGTGCACTTGTAAAGTTCTTAGTTCTGTTTTTTATTAGTCTTTTTTTTTCTCTCTATAATTTTGAGCGCTGTTGTAATATTGACCAAGTGGCTGTGTACATCTTTTGGGATACAATTTTTTCATCCCTTAAGCGGAGCTGTTCCATTTTGTTCCAGAATGTGTTTGGATGTCTTCTTGGATTATTGTTGTACATGAAGGAGCATCTTGTACACCATAGTGAAAACAATATAAAAGTACTTGCTCGAATATGTGGGTAGCTACCCTTAATAAATGATTGTAAAAGAATTTGAATGTCACAATTTCTTTGTTTGTACAATGATGGTATGGATGAACGAATATTATCAAATACTGGGCAGGTAAAAAGAAAATGTTCTTGTGTCTCAGTTTCTCTATGACCCAACCAGCATATGTCTTCTGTATTTACGTAATGCCTTCTATATCTACAAAAGTGTAATGTCGGCAATGCTTCAAGATTTAATTTGAGTAGAAAATCATAATATTTGGGTTCTAATGACCAGAATTTAAATTTTCGGGTTAGTTGTCTATTATTAATGTTTAAAATTGGTTTTTTATCATTTAGGGGAGAGCAAATTATCTGGTATACATCCCAATATTTAAATTTATCTTGCGGTGGTGAAAAAATAATGTTTGGAATGTTAAGAATTGGTGTAAGCAAGGTTTTCCAATATCCATTGTTTGGTGGTGGTTTATCTGTTGGGGTAATCTTGAAGAACACTTTCATGTATGGAAATAAATAAGTACATGCAGAAATGAGATTTAATGTCTTTTGAATGTTAAAAATATGTATTGAATGTAGTCCTAAACCATTTTGTATTAGAGGAGCTTGAATACGTTTTAGTGAAACCGAAACAATCTTTTTCCCCACAGCAACTTTCTACATAACGAGTTTATTTTACTAGTAAAAGATTTAGTGTATAGTATTATTGGAGAATAGTATGTGATTCGAGTCATAATTAATAGATTAAACAGGGACACTTTTGAATACAGTGAAAGGTAAGATTTTGATAGTGAATCAATTATATTTTCTATTTTATTTTTAATTTTGTCTTGTATTTGTCGACGCATTTCTAGATTGCTCAAATAGAAGGGGAATCCCACAAAAGAGCTGGGTTTTCCTTTAAAATGTTGTGTGTGAAATTGTCCCATATATATTGACCATGCAGAAGATTTATCCATGTTAAACTCCAGCTTGTATTTATTAGTGTATGAATTAAGAATTTTCAATAGAGTTGGGATCTGTTTTTTAGAAGTTAAAAAAATCGAGACATCATTCATGTAGGCAATACAGGAGATGTTTGCTTTTAGACCAGGTATGTATATGCCTGATAATTCTTTTTCTATCATATTCAGTAAGGGATTGATATAGAAAGTAAAAAAAAGAGCACTTAGTGGTGAACCTTGTGGAATTGAACAGTAAGGTACAAAAGAGGGGGAATTCTTACCATTAAGTGTAATATGTATTTCTCGACTTAATAGAAGATTGGTTACTAAATATATTAAGGATCTTGGTATTGTTGTGTCTGCTAATGCTTCAACAAGGAGTTCAATTGGAATCATATCAAATGCTGATTTTATATCCAGTTGGATTACAACTGGACTATATTTTTTATTTCTGACAGAATCAATAACTGTTTTGAATAGAAAGGCTGCTTGCATTGTAGACGAGCCTTTCTTAGCAAACTGCATTTTAGATAGTATAGGTATGATATAGGGTTCTATTTTGTCTTTAATGATTGACTCCAGCAGTTTGATACCCAGAGGGCTCATTGATATGGGCCTTAGATTGTTTAGTGTGGTTATTTTTTCATGTGTTTTGATAAATGGTACTAGTAAAATAGGGTATAATCCATGTATATGATGGATCTTTTTTGTTAGAAAGTTTGCTAGATTACACAGATTCTGAGCAGTAAAATTTTCTAAATGCTTGAATACAAAGCAAGGTATACCATGCATTCCTGGGTGACTGGAGTTTGGGGTTGATGCTAATTTTTGTATAAAGTCTTTGGGAGTAAATACTATATTTTCTTCTGGCTCACCGAGAAAAAATGGCGCAGGGCTGAATTTTTCTTCTCTTGAAGTTTGGATTTGAAATGTGTGTAGAGGGGTAGCAACATGTTGTAACCAGAAATTATATCTTCTTGTATTTTAATTGCTGTCGGTATGCGAGTTGATGGCTTTTGTCCCAGTGCCCAGCGAATATAGTGTCTGGACCATGTGTGTGTCTGTGTCAAAAAGAGTTTTCTTTTTTTAATTGCCAGGTATTCTTTAAGTTCTTCAGAGACTGATTTATAAAGTTTCTTCAGGGCAATCACATTTGAACAGCCTTGTTTATTTGTAGTACTGTTTGTGATTCTTTTGTGTGTTTCATCTACAAGAGCTAGAAGCCTTGAAGGGGCTGGGGTAGCCCTTGTTATGACATCAATTGTATATGAAATAATGTTAACAAAGGCAATCCATGTTTGCACTGGATCCATTTCAATGTCTCGAAGTTTGAAGAGATATATATATATTTCTGAGAATAAATATTCTGGGGTTCGACATGGAAGAAGAACTCTAATTGTGTTTCCAATAGATGTTATTGATCTGTATATAAAATCATTCTTTAGTGAAACAATAATTGCAGAATGGTCTGATAATGATGAGTTTTTTATTGTTAGGCTGATCATGTGATGTAACACTGGTGAGTAGAAGACCAGGTCAATTAATGATGAAAACCTGCCATTATTAAATGTTACTGAATTCTGTGGGAGATAGCCTTCTCCACTCATGAGTGGTATGGCTAGTAAGTGCAACCATTTTGTGACAAACTCATTGTATGACATGTTGAAATCACCAAGTAAAATTAATGGATGTGATGAGGATGCTATTTTGGAATTTATAATTTGAATGACTTTATTAATTACTGTGTGATTTGGAGGTAAATAAACAAATGCTACATTCAATGTAACTGTTTTATCATATAGTGTTATAATTAATATGTGTGCATCTATATATATTATTTTGAATGAATAGAAGGGGCAGGTTTTCATTACCACTACTCCTGTTCCTGCTGAGGGTGAAAATGATGCTTGGGAGAATGCTGAGTATCCTTGATTATTAAGATAGTTAGATGGATTAATCTGAGATTTATTATAAATTTTTGTTTCGAGTAACTCTAGCAAATGAGGTTGTATAATTTCAAGCCATTTTATTAATTGATAGTTTTTTCCCGGTGAGTTTAATCCACGGATGTTTAATGACGCTATTTTTATATTCATTATAGTTTCACTCAATAAAAACAGAACACACCTGATGTAGTAATTAGATTATAATTTTATATAGTTTAGATATCTTGCACAAATTATGACAAAGAATTTTTATGTCTGGAGGTTCTACTTCCTCCCTCCTGTGATAATTTTTGCACATTTGTTTTTTTATTGGTGCTAAGGTCTTCATCTGAAGTGTATTCAAACTCGGTATCCATTGAACTCATATTTGCTTTTCTTATTTTTTTTTTATGATCTAATGTCTGGGGCATATCATCTTCACTAAGATCAATAGGCACTGCTGCATTTTTTCTACGTTTGCTTCGCGGTCTGCCTGGTTTTCGGTTGGCAGTGTCATTTATTTTTGGGTCTGTAGGTGGCAAGCAAGGCACTAGATAGTCTATAATATCTTGCGAAGTTTTGTTAAGGGGTGTTTTTGATTGTTTGTGATTTTGGCAATCACTTTTTAATAATTCTTGTTGAGATGGGCTATTTTCTTGTAACACTGGTTTATCCTCGTCATTCCGTGATTGATTTTCGGGTAAAATTGATTCACTTTCGTCATTTACTGATTGCTCTCTGGTGATGTATAGATCGTCTGTTACACCATCATTAATTGGATTATTTTGATAGCAAATTGTAGTTGATTCACTTATCGGTTGAGGAGTGAAACCTGTGTTATTTACTAGCGCATTTCCACATTGATGACTTGAGGTTGCTCTCATATCACAGTGTTTACATTTAAGTTTTGGGCATGCATTTATAATATGCCCTCGTTGTTCTGCAGTGAAAACATTGCGGTTTAAGTCCATGAATTATTAAGAGTAGCGTCGGCTTAGTGATCAGTTATAAGAGTGGGAATATCATTTGGATTTACGTTTTGATTTAATTTAACTTTAAAATGATAACTGTTTCCATAGATCGGTATCGGAGTTCCTTTTAAATATATAGGTTGAAAGGCAACAACAACTCTGAGCGGTTGCATTAATTTATTGAGGTCATTTATTGTATAGTTAAAGTACGTATTTTTGATTGTGCCGGTAATAAAATTTTCTCTATATTGGTTAACTTTTACTAAAGCATATTTCCCTAACGTTTTAATTGTTTTATCAAATTTGTTTTTTGTTCTTAGCTATAGAATTCAATAGCAAGATAGCGAGAATTTGGGTGATCTGCTATGCGCAATATAGAATCCCATAAATTATTTGTGCTTAATTCTTCGTATAGCAAATCCTTAGGAAATCTATACAGCGAACAATTTATATCTGTAATTGCAAGGATAACAGACCGGTCAGTAAAAGCGTTTAAACGACATAAACAGGTCCACGTGGGATGGTCGTATTAAAGCGTTCAGAAATTTTAATAGACTCTCATTAGTCCAGATCTCTTCTTCTATTACGTTAACTGGTAATGGGTCAGATTCTGAAATCACATCTAGTTTCATTAGATCATTTATTGTTGAGCGACGAAATCTTGAAACTGGAGCTTGATTTTTCCCACGTTCTGAGGAAAATCTCCTTTTATAGTGGATGCTTTGATTGCGTCAGCATAAGAAATGCTTGCTGCGTTCAAAGAGATCGCCATAATGAAGTAAAAAAAAAATTGCTTGCACACAAATTCCTCGTCGGAGGAGTTTTCTTAAGTTTAAAAAACTATATATACTGAATATTGGGTTGCTTAGAGACAATACGGTTTATTTTAAATAAAATTTTTTTTAGTTTTATTATTACTAGAAATATATAATATATCCTACCGATATCTACGATCATCAAACCAGCTGGCGCATGCGCACTTCCTGTTTATTATTATTATTATTATTATTATTATTATTATTATTATTATTATTATTATTATTATTATTATTATTATTATCATGATCATCATCATCATCATCATCAGTATTATTATTATTATTATTATTATTATTATTATTATTATTATTATTATTATTATTATCATCATTATTATTATTATTATTATTATTATTATTATTATTATTATTATTATTATTACTACTACTATGACAATGATGATGATGATGATGATGACTACTACTACTACTACTACTACTATTATTATTATTATTATTATTATTATAAACATGATATTAATAAAGTTTTCAAGATAAATACAAGGAGAAAAGGTACTTTAGATTAATAATACAGTTTGGTATAGGTGTAATGTTTGTGATAGTATTTATATTGAATATGTTGTGTAAAGTTTAAAACAATATTCAATCTCCCATAAATCCATTCATATTTAATTTATTACATGTTTTATTGGTCTTTCATTCCATCCTCATGTTATTAGATAAATAAAGGTATCCTGAGTAAGTCACTAAATAGCTGTGGAAATTTTGCCATCCTCTAAGGCTAGAAAAAGAGTTTATATGATCTTGTAATGCTAGATTATGCTGCAAAACAATCACATGGCATTGCTGAGTTAATTGAAATACATTTCTAATCATAGTGCAAGATAGAAAGCATTATTGGTTTATGCCATTACATCATATAATTATCAGATTTTATGAAGTCATATTTGCAGAAGACAATTAATACTATTACTGGGTGAACAATTTCCTGTTCTAAACAGAGTTAAGGAATTCAATCGATACTTATAAATAGGAATGTTGTGTGAATTATTACTATAAAGATATAAAATGATATAATAAAACTTTTTCGTATCTATTTTTAATTAAAGTGAGGAAGTGGAAGAATATTTTACAGCCTTTACAACACAGGTTTTGTTATGTTCACTTTATTAATAATATAGGCAACCACAACCTAACATTAAAATTTTTTCTTGAGAAAACAAATCAATACAATTTTAAAATGTTATGTAGAGAACTTTTATTATTAAGAGTATGTTTTGTTGTGCGTTAATAATTTTATTCATTTATGTCATCGTTCATTAATAAAAAATTAATTATTATTTATTATACAATTGTTTGTCCTTGATTAAATCTTTGTTTACATACTATCTGAATAAACTAGTTTAAGTTGTAATGTGATAGCAGGGCTTGGCTGCTTTACGGCGCTAATTAGGTGTAAAAACGATAAAATATTACGAAACCGGGCCAACACTTCTTAAAAACAATCACTTATGATGTTTTAAATAAAATTTGACTAAATTAATTGTTCTTTTAATTATATATAAATATTTTACAATAAAAACAAAAAAGCATGTTACATTATTATATAATTTCATTAAAATAATTTTGTTTTCTTTTTTTTTTTTTTTTATAACGAAACGAAGACGGTGTTTTTTCAATTTATTATTCTATAAAAGATACGAGCACACATTTACTTATTTCACGACTTTTATTTTTAGAATACGGTCGTTCAATATTTTTAGATATTTTGTTAAAAATATGTAATTTTTAATAAAAACAATAACAAATTCTTTTTTTTTTTTAAAAAAATAAAAAAAAAAAAACTTTCGGTCAAATACAAACAATATTAATTAACAGCAATCCCACCGGGTTTTCCAATATTTTTTTTGAACAAAAAAAAAAGCAAAATCCTTTTTCATAAAAACAATAACAAATTAACACACACACCCCCTCAAATCAAATTTTGTAGAATGGCATGCAAAACCAATAATGTTTTTTTTATTTTAAAAACAGTAACGTTAATAATCTGTGCTTGGCAAGTCGGACAATTTATACATAGGAATGTTTCGTTCAGCGTTTCCACTAATCTCGTATATTGACTCGTGGAAAACGTGATTTTACGCCTTACGTTTTGGAAATCATCTTAGGACCTACTCTTTTCCACTGTTTTAAACATTTAAATTTGTGGAGGGAAGGATTTTCACTGTCTTTAAATTATTAATAATTTACATGACATCATTTACATACAAATGAAAAAAAACGTATTGTATATTTAAAAAATTTGGTAGACTTGAAAAGTAAGCAACATAACAGCATACGATAGACAATATTCAATTGTGCAAAATACCCTACACTATCGCAAAACTCACTCCAGTGGAATGCCATACAGCAGCATAAATAGACAATACAACTCAAGTGTTGTATTCCCTGTATAATACGGCGTAATACAACAGGTTGTATTACTCGGCCATGGAAATGGCATTTTTATGTGTTTTTACACATAATTAGTGCTGTAAAGCAGCCAAGCCCTGCTATCACATTACAACCCTAGTTTATATTCTTTTACTCACTCTTATATTAAATTTATTTCCACAATTGCTTACTCTCGTTTTTTGCTAAAATATATAATTCAATAAAATATGATAAACCACAACAAAATTTTATTGAAAGCAAAATCATATCTACATCAATTGTCATTTTTTTAAATAATAATTGACTAAATTGAATTAAGAACCCTGACGTAAATAATCAACTCAATAATACATATAATATGAAAATAACAGAGTAAAATTGCTAGTACTATATTAATAAACTTACTTGTTTGTATTGCAATAATTATTTGTCTATTATAAGTCCCGTATAATATATACACCAAAGACTATACTTGGATTAAACTATAAATCTATTCTAGTACCATGAGATATTTATTATTATTACAATCGCACATAGCATCACAATATAAAATAGTTATTTATTATTACATTTATCAAATGGAAATTACATATACCTTCTTTTTAGATTCATTTCTGAGAGTTTACAGTCTAATGGAAAAAGCTCATCTAACATAAAGATCCTATTGTTAATAGACATTTTTTTGCTCACCTCCGATGTGGCAGATCATTGAGTTACTTGCAATATATATATACACAAATGAATATATATCAAAATACAGGTACAATTTACATAAATTATATTATTTTTAGAAGTACTTTCAACTATGCATTTTGTAGTCTTTATCAACTATATAATATTGAATAATCAAAACGAGACAACCCTTAACAATACCCATAGTTCAATTCAGATTTCCCACAATTCTGTTATCTTAACATTTGTTAATTAACATTTGACAATTTCTTGAAATCAACATAGCCTTTTTTATTTTACGTTTATTATGACAATGTACAATTTGAATAATTTTCATATTTTTATAATCAAATTTAAATCCATATTGACAAGATTTATTATGATCAAATATAACAGAATTGTGGGAAATCTGAATTGAACTATGGATATTGTTAAGGGTTGTCTCATTTTCATTATTCAATATTATATAGTTGATAAAGACTACAAAATGTATAGTTGAAAGTACTTCTAAAAATAATATAATTTATGTAAATTCTACCTGTATTTTGATATATATTCATTGGTATATTACATATATTGTGGAACAAATACAGATATCAAACTTTATATATATATATCCATATATATATCTCCATATATATATATATATATATATAATGGAGACAGCGTCTGATGGAAAACTCCCTTTTCTTGATGTTCTAATCACCAGAACACCAAATAATTTATCTTTTTCGATTTACAGAAAGAATACACACATCAACAGATATTTTCATTCTCATTATCACCCAATGCAGAGAGTTTTGTAGCCAAAACTCTTTTAAATAGAGCAAGTAATCTTTCAGATAAGTCACATCTGAAAGAAAAAATAAATCATATTAATAGTGTTTTATTAGCAAATAGTTATAATTAAAAATTTATTATAAAAGCCTTATTTCAAACCCAAAATGAACAAAATAGGAAACAAAAAAATGATAAATTAGCTATTAGGATTTGGTAAAAAGAATTACAGACAGTATTGGATGTATGTTATTAAAATACCATAATATAAATACAGCATTTTCTACTCATCAAAAGATCAGCAATATAATAACCAAGCCTAGGGATTCAATCCCTCTTGAATCTCATGATGTTTATCAAATCCCATGTAAAAATTGTAATGCTTCTTACATAGGTATGAGTAATCATTGTATCGGTGTTAGGAGAGATGAAAATGCTAATGCAGTTAAACAACACTCATCATCATCAGCACTCTCACTACCAACTATAAATTCAGGTCATAAAATTGATTTTTCTATTACCAGGATAATATCCAGATGTGACAATCTCTACCAGTGAAAAATTAGAGAAGCCATTGATATACTTAAAAGGCCAGATTGTATCAATAAGTGAGATGATACATGCAACCACCCTCCTATTTGGAAATATTTTTTTAAAAAACATTCTTAATTTACCTTTTTTGCAATTGGTGGAACTTTAACGTTTTTTCTATTTTCAAATCAGTGATTGTAGCGCCTCTACAACTGTTTTTCTACCTTTCAAATTACCCACATTACTTGTGTGATCGAGTCAAAACGTCAGTATTACAATATCTAAATTTTTTTAACACGAATGATCCAGCAAAATGTGTCTTATATATATTCTTTTTGTACAAAAAAATACCTCTACTTGTAATAAATACCTGAAATATATTTATAACTTTCTCTGTTATTAAACTTAAATTTATTGTAAAATGTGAAGGTTAATATCCAATATTATAATAAAATTAAACATCCAAAACCCTAATACTCATTGGAAAGAGCAAATTTCTAGTTACATTACTTATGCAGCACATTATGCAGAAATCTTTTACATTAACATTGTGTTAATAAGTTATATTGAGAGCTATTATATTACATGCAAAATATAAAAGTTGTGTTCTCATAAACTGCGCAAAGACTATGCTCCAAAATTGTTTGAGAAAATAACTGAAATGTGCTTAATAGTTTCCTTATTGTTAAATGTTAAGTATATTATTGCTATTTTCGATAGAGTTCATTATTAATTATGTTAATTATTAAAGGATAAAGGGATAGAGTAACATATTACAAGGTACAATTTAATATGTTAATAGTATGTAAAAAAATAACGTATTTTTGCTACTGAATGTTCTTAAAAATATAGTCTACCTTTGGTGAAGACATCATTTTCATACTTTGAAAATAAAAATTTGTCAAGGTAAGTTTTTTATAAAGAAATATCCATTTCTAAGTTAATATAGAATATCTTTTCGTTACCAGAATAGATAATGTGAATTACTGTTTGATCTTTCCAAAATGACCTTTTCTATTAAAGATTGAACGTTTATTTATATTATAATAATGATTGGTATAGAGTGACTTGTATTTTTTGGACTAACTACTATTAAGAAATCTTCAGCTGGACACTTAAACATACAATATATGCAGTCTCAGATTAATTACATGTTATTTCTGGGTGTGTTTTTTTACCGAGAAGGAATGATTAACCTTAAATAACAAACACAATTTATTTTAGAGAATTTATACTGTTTGTTTTTGTATCAGTACATTATAAAATAGAAATACTAATAAAAGTACTAAGTAAGAAATTTAATTTTGAGACTGTTTTCTTTTTGGAATTAGTTTATTCTCTGAAATAATGCACTTTTCAAAAAAGTAATGTGGTTTGATTGTAGTTAAGGAATAACTAATTAAAATAGATAATTGTATAACCTGTTTTCATTCTATAATATATTACATATATAGTTAAAAATTTTACAACGGCAAGAAAAGGGTTTGTACATTTATTAATTTATTTTGTATAATGATAATTAAAATTTTTGATTTTTAATGAAATACCTCTAACAATAGTATTGATATGAACAAACTATCAAATTGTTAGTACACATTATTTGTTTAGGTTTTATAATCACAAGTAGAAATCTTATAATAGGCTGTGCGAAACATTTTGTTAGTGAAAAAACAAACAAGTGGGTTAATAATTGGGTGGCAATTTGCCATCAACATTGCTGTTCTGATAACCGTAGAAGGTAATTGATGCATATAATTAATAATAACTATAAACAAAAGTGGCCCATAACCCATAACCAAACATATAAAAATAAAAAACATAATTTTTGTTATGCGAATATTTTCTGTAAACCGTTTATTAACTGTTTTAGATATAATCATATTTTTCAAACCTAATTGAGAATTTCTAATTACTTTATAAATTTTATAGTTACAAAATCCAATAATAGGAATATTGGCAATGTATGACCAAATTTCACAGAAAATAGCAAAGTTTAACCCTTTTCTGTCAAATACAATACAACACTCTCTTAATAAAAATTGAATTCAAAATGAAAAAATCTGGAAAATAGCATAAAACAAGTAATAATTAAGGTAATAATCCACAGATTTAAAATTATCACAACTGTCTTTTTTTAGTATAAAATCGCATATACGTTTCTGGAGAGTGACAAAGAATGACATATCGATTTAAAGATATTTGACCAAATGTAGAAATCATCACCATACCACTTGTAAGCCATAGCCAAAAAATAATATCACAAGTTCGCCCTACATCCGATATTTTAAACATTATATGATAAAAGAAGCAAGATGATCCAATTCCTCCTATTATAAAGTCAGTTAAGGCTAAGTTGCCTATAAAAATGTGCGGTATAGTTCTTAATTTAGGAAAAACCATTAAGGAAATCAAAATATTTGAATTGCCAGTCACTGCTAAAAGCAACGTTACAAAAGAAAAGGTAAGATCAAAATAATCATATAATTCGAGTTTCATTTGTAGATAAGTTGATGTGTTTAAAGCTGAAGTAGTAAAGTTTTCCAGGATTATCAATCTAAAACAGTAATATTAATTGTAATGAAAAATATATGATTATAATATTTTAAATTATTATATACTGTAATATGTATATTTTAATCAATTGTAGTCATTATAAAGAAATTTTATATTGTTCATAAATGTACTTTTATATTTATATTCATTTCTTCCTCTTACTCTCTTTTCTTTCTCTCTCTTCCCTATCTCTCTGTCTGTATTTCCATTACCACTTTAACTTCTCTCTCCATCTCTTATTCTCTCCTTATCTCTCTATGAATCTATCTCTTTCTTCTCTCTCACACTCTCTGTATTTCTCATCTCCCTCTCTTTCTCTCTACATACTATATATATATATATGCCCTCTCCCTATCTCCCTATCCTTGCCTCCCTCCCCTCTCTTCATTCTCTTTCTCTCTCATATATATATATATATTGAAATGGTCAGTTTCATCCATATGCCCATTTCATGTATTTTACCCACACACCTATCTTTATGCCAGGTTTAAACCCTCTCAGAATACCCATTTAAATAATCTCAAATGACTGTATATGTAAAATCACACATATGTATATATATATATATATTGTAACAATCAAGTTTGTACATTCATGTAACAGAATTCAGAATCCAAGCAAAAGAGACTGAAGCTAACCAGACTAGGACTGTGACATCCCAAGTCTGACCACACTTTAACTCATAAGCCAGTATTCCAAGACTCAAGACCCTATGAATGACCACCTTGAAATTACACGTAGTATACCTCTTTTCTCATGGCCGACATAGGTAACGGAGACGCAATAAGACTCTGATAAATCAAAGAAAGGTTCTTAATTGACTAAAATATATCGCTAATTTAATTTAACTTGATGCATAGTTTTCACATATATAGACTATAAATAATAATTAGAATTGGATTGAATTAGATTAATAATGAGACAGAGAACGAGATACATTAAACTAATTATACATTTATTTACAATTTATATATATATATCATTTATTTACAATATCATTTCAGCGTAGAATGTACACACACATTGGGTAATTCAAAATAGCTTTACATAAGTAATCATTAAATTTTCATAGATGGGTTTAACATGTGCCAATCATGAATTGCTTTACAATAAATACATAATCAATCACTACGTTATGTCTATAAATCAAGTTATGCCCAAATCCGATTACATTTGTGGCTGTTATATAAATAATTATATTGAACTTTGATCATGAATTCATTTACTAAAATATACAATATAACTTAATAACGAGCGCATAAACCAGCTCAAGTAACGATCGATCGAACATGGCTTTTGAGAGAAAATTTCAGATCAATGCTGAAAGTGCTATATAAAGGTGGGAGAGTTGGCTGAATAAGATTTTACCAATGCGCTATGGCACAGGTAAACAATAATAGGAAAAGTCGCTCTGCGGATGGATGAAATAACTTCAGGGTTCTTGCGACAAATGCCGGTACCCTGTAACCGATCGCCATGTTGCATGAAAAGGAACATTGTGTTCAGGAAATGGCAGGGGACTTACATGCTAACCTGGCCTTGGCTCAGGCTTCGCTACTGCTCTACCCTGTAAGAGAAGATGTGCTGGCAACACCATGGCTCCATCTTAATATGCGTATATTATGTATAGCAGCAAAATGAGAATAATTTTATAAAATAATATATCACATCCGCCAAGCAAAGAATAGTATATTTCATACTATGAAATACAAGACAATAGCATATTAGCTCTATCAAATTGGGACCAACTCTTGTGTAGCCTGATAATAAATGTCTATGCTACTAACGGGGATATTAATACATCTGTACTTGACATGCTCGATCTATTAGGTTACTTATAGATAATAAATACTTTAAGGACGGAAAGTATATTTCTATGGACTTAAGAACTTAAATGACAAATATACTTATAAATACAATCAAGTCTAAATTTAATTCTTAATAAAACTATAAAGTTAAGTTTTTAGTGATTGGTTAAAAAGAGCCGCATTTCACATATTAAATCATTTAAATAATAAAAAAAAATATGATTTTGAAACAGCGCAGAAAGTTGATGCTATAAACAAATTACCCGAAGATTTTCAAATAATATCTTCTTTAAAAAAACAACATGAAATTAAGTTCTCGCTGTTTCAAAATATTGGCATATGGAATATAAAAGCATTCAATTAAAATAAGCAAAGAAATATAGACACAACCACAGTGATATAACTTTAAACTAAATAATTTACTTTTTAAGTGAATAGAAAATATAAAATAGTCAGATTATTTAAACTTTAACATTAAATTTTGATAGAAATCTACATATTAAATATTAATTAAATGGATTTAAGTTTTGGTTACATATTAGTTTTATAATTATTTTAAAAAGAGAGTTAGCTAACTTATATAAAAATTCACACAGAGCTCTGTGGTTTGAAAAATAAAATGGTACCGGTATTATTTCTCTGGACTGCAAGTTCTTGGCTGTAGGTTTGGTGAGTTTGGCTGGGCGCTTCATCTTTCCCATTCTGTTAGGCTTATCTCTGCTAGCGGCATGATGGTGGTTCAGGCATTTCGATGAGAGAAATCCCATTCTCGCCACGGAGTAACAGCAACAAAATTCCCGCTTTTAGCCAAACATATTAAACATTAACAATCATGAAGACTGGCTGCAATTCTCTCTAAAAATATGGCTCTCCTCATTGTTAAAAATGCAGAGTATTTATAGCTTTTCCTTATCGGAATCTATCGCCTCAAAACTCACTAAACTCAAAAATTTAATTAAATATTTTTCAATTTATAATCCAGATTTTTTTATCTTAGATAACTTATGTTAGAAACATTCCATAAGCTATTATTATAATTAAGATTTTTCATTGCAAACAATGTCCAATTTAGATTTTAAAATAACTTAATCTTATCTAAGAAGATTTTAATTAGTAAATTTTGAACTAGTTTTACTTTTTACTGATTCCAGGTGTGGTCGTTAATGACACTTGTTTACAACCAAAAATCTTTTTAATTACTTGACCAGCTTTTAATTTTAATCTTACATATAATAGAAACTCTTTATTCAAAAACAACCTTTTAACATTTTTTTAAAATGCAAACATTTTTAACATATTTTTTTTAAATAACTCATAAACATATTTTGATATAACTTTTAAATATATTTTCGAGAAACTTTTTCCCTTAAATATATTTAAAACAAGAAATCTTTTAACAATTTTTAAAGAAACATTTAATATTATTTTTAGATAACGGCTTTTACATATTTTAAAATCATGCCTTCCTTCTATATAGCACAGATTATATATCCACATAAGAAATTACAATATTAAACAACAAAATTAATAATTTACTCTTAACTTAAATAATATAACGAACATTTTTAGAAATATTAAGTAAATTTAGTACGCTATAGTTTTCCTAATCCTATCTAATTATAGCGTTGGTTCGCACGTAAATATATAATACTGTTTAGACAGACATGAGCTCATTTTAAATTTATTAATATTAAATAGGTTCGAACTTAGCACAGATGAGTGTGTCATTAGGTTTGATGGTGAAACAATATGGGCTTGGAAAGTTATCGTTTCAATATATATGTATGCGAATGGTATGTCTGTAATTTAATAGTATATGTATATATTACAGATATGTATATTCATTTTTAAAATATTTTACTTTAAGAAATATTTTAGTTTAAATTCTTTAGGCAATTTTATTGTTGTATTATTGAAATCGTATATGTATACAAGCCATTTCCTGTGTTATTCTGCCTGTATGGTAATAAAATTTGTTTTCCACTAATCATCAAAGAAACTTATAACTTTTGTAAACAACTTTTAAATTAGATCACGCAATAGTTCTAAAATAGAGTGAACTTTATTTTATAAATCTAAAATGCTAATAACAATTAGCAGATTTTTATAGCATTGTCACAATAAACTGAAGGGATAAAAAAATAAAAAAACAAAATCTAAATTGGTTGCCATAATTAAAAATGTTTTTTTTCTAAAATAAAGTAATGAGTTTTTCTACTGGTTTTAGCAATTACATATATTTTCTAAAATAAATAAATGCAGATAAGCTTGTAAAAATAAACAGATGGCCAGACTTAGAAAATTATAAATACTTAAAGTTTTGTAGCCAAGGATGGGATTATATGTATATTAAGTGAATTGTAAGCAGAATCTACTTTCATTTCACCTTTAAAATGATGTGGTAGAGTAGGCATCCATCACTGATCTTCTTTCTGGGGATGGAAAAGAACTTTGGTCTGATAAAATATGCCATACACCAGCAAAGCAGCCCATGGAAGAACCTCCATTAACTTCAAATCATCCCGAAAAGTGTCAACTTATTATCATCCCAAATGCCAGACCTGCAAATAAAATAACTGACTGGTAAATTGATAAATTTTCTCTCAGAGCTCTATTTATAAACTGTGACTGTCTTTCTTTATCTAAAAAGCTAGCTATTTATTAAACCTGCCTTCCAAACACCTTTTCTAAAAGTCTACAAAGAAAGGTGTAAAATGTTAATGTTTAAATCTTGTCTGAAAGTAAAACTTATATTTAATTCTCTATTAAAATGTGAAACTCTAATCTATTTTAAACTAAAAGTTTAATTTTCTGTAGTCTTTTATGCCTATTTCTAATCTATTCGATTTATTGTATGATTTTATCATTTTAGTATTATATGTATTTAATATGCCAAATAACTCAAAACCACGAGTATTTATATATACAATTTTAGCTTATTGCTCTGTGAAGATAATTTCAAATCTCTGCTATAATAAATATTAAATAATTGAATTATTATTTTTCTCCCTCGCTGTTTTGAGATATTATTTTATTGATTAATTTTGGGTATTAATATTTTAATTATCAATCGTTCTCTATTAAAATTGTAGTTTGCTTAACTCTAGTTATAAATTATAACTATTTATATTTGTAACTCATACATCATAGGAACTAGCCACAGAGATATTCTCAAAACATATTTTAATGTTTTATTCATAATTGTTCCACAAATATGCTTTATCCTCCTTAGATTTATATATGTTAGAAACACAGGTGATAATCTTAAACTAGGTTCCTAATTAATTTAGTCCCTAAATAGTATATTTGAAATACTAAATTTGAGAACTGGGTTGTATAGATATGGAGATAGACACTATCTATTTTTAAGGCACGATAATGTAATTTTTTTACATATTTGTGTTATATATGTATAAGTTGTGGGGGTATCCTTACTAAGTACACAATGTACAATTATCTGCTTCCTGCATGATTATTGATGAGATGCTGGCAGAGGTCACACTTATCCACTTAGTTTGGGTAAAGCACACACTTTTATAACTAGGTCACAAGGAACCCATATTATTCATAATGCTTATCCGACTCCCTGAACTATTAATGTTTCTATTCATAGCAAGTTGATCAGTTGTAGGGCAACTTAGCCTTTGTAGCTGAAGCCCATGAATAATGACCCATTAACACCTTCTATATTTATTAATATTTTGATATGTGCCATTGAGTATATACGTAACACTATAATAAACCAGTTTTCTCTCCCTTTATATTAAGTGCTTATCTAGCCTCAGCATATGTCCTAATCTAGGTTAATGCACTAATTATATGCTTGACTTAACTTTGTATATATAGATGCCATAGGAGTGCTATTAAGTTAGTTATATAACTTTGGCTATAAAGTTCCGCATGATTTAGCAGACTACAAAAGAGCTATAAATTTGGTATATTAATATAGGCATAAACTTCAATACCACATTACACTTATTAGATATGTAACTATGCATGCATAATCTCTCACATTCTCATTATATAATTGTGTGTATTTTGATTTATTATTTGTTAGTGTTTTATTAAATTAATAATATTTAAAATTATAACTCGTTTTCATATTTTATTGTTGTGAGTTCATTTTATCCAACTCTAGATTTAATTGCATATACATCATTTTATCTATATATAGACCATTCTATTAAATTCTATAATTAATCAGTTAGTCATATGTGTGTATATTTGACCAAATCAGTATTAAGTTAGCTAATTTAAGAGTCTTTTGTTCCACCCTGGGTGACAGCCAGACCGTGGTTAAATTGAAAGTCTGTGTACATTGAGAAATGTCATCCATAGAGTATTAGATCATTGAGCAGAGGTGAAAGGATTGAATGTTGGTTGGATTCTGGATCCCAGCATTTGGATTTGATCAGCTTTAGTGTATTTTGCCTAGGCTCTAGATTTAGTTAAGTGGAAGGACAATTCTTACCGTTACTATATATATATATATATATGCAGATGTACCTGTAAAAATGCACATAACCATTCAAATTTTGTTTTTCAGGCATTCCTTGTTTCAACGAGCATAATGTTGTAGCATCTAAATTACTACTATCGAGATAATAAAATGACTTCAATCATGTAAACTTCCACATAAAAAGTATATCACCATAACCAACATTTTCATCCACTAACAATCTATTATGCAATAAATGTATCTTCATGTTTAATGTACTTTCTCAATCTAAAGCCTTTCTTCTTGCATTTAATCTACCTATCGTTATGTTTTATTGAGTGGCCTTCTATTAAGTATCCATGTTTCAAATTCATAATAACAACTAGCAAAACACATTTATTAAAAACCTATCACTTCCAGACCTTTTAACATCAAATTATTTTTTTCTTTTAATATTGTATCCATGTTTAATTTTCTTTTTAATTGTACTCATTATGTTTTGTCTGTTATTAACAATCTGATCAAAGTATTTGCTATTATTAATTTTATCTAATTCTCGGTTATCAATCTTGTTTTGCTCTTTTGACTGTATCCAATGAACATTATTTAGTTTTTTTTAAATATTTTTTTAGTCCTATTGTATTTCTTTCCTCAACACTAGCAACATTTTCTGAAGCAGTGAGGATTAATTTTTAAATCAGTCACATCAAACTTCTTTGTTCTATTTTGATCTTTTTAATATCATGGTCTGAAAGAATTGTTCCATTCTGGTAAATATTCTTCAGAATTTGACCAATATTATAGATCTATATCTTGATCTCTAAAGCTGTACTCACAGTGGAAATAATCAAATGCCTTTTTATGATATACAAATCGAAAGCACACCTGCCTTGATAATCCAATATATTGTACTATATGAAAACTAATAGCGAGGTCTATGAATGTCTTTATCTTAATCATAATTAATTTTAGTATTTAACATATGTGTTTGTTTTTAGATAATTTAACCGTTATCAAAATATCATAAAGAATCCTATGAAGATTCAGTCAAGAGAAAGATTCATTAATAGTGTTATTAAGTCCTTTAATTCAGCTATTATAACTATAGATTCAACCCTCTTTAAACTATATAGTTTATGTGGTACTTTCGCACAACAACCAATATTAAATTTTATTAATGAAGGAAGTAATAGCAATTATAATGAGTTGTCCTGAGTCTTCTGATAAGATTCTAATTACCTATAAAAGATCAAATACATCCAGACTTATTGTTGATTCTGGAAAAAGAAATTTCTTCATAACCTCAGAAAATTCTATGTTTTATGTACAATTTCTCAATTATATATTTTAATGAAACAGCCAAAAAAAATATTGATTTGAGTCGATTCTGAGATGGTTTTAAGATATCTTGAAATAATGACTTACCAGGTAATTATACAATTTCTATAAGGCAACGTTGTTTTCTGAGATAGTGAAAAAATATATAGAATGACAGTAAACTACTATTTAATATTGGCAATAATAGTTAAACTTTAAGTGAAAATTCAGAAATTTAGAATATAAACTTTTTCTCCCATGAAGGACTTAGTATTAACCAGAATACAAAAACTATCCATGAAGTATTTGCATTACAAGCTCAAATAGTGCCAGAAAGCTTTCTAAGAACGTAATTAATTCCTGGATATTAATTTTGTTTTAAATTTAGATAAATTAAGAAAACAATTTAGTTTACAATGTAATATCATTACTAAATAGTGGGGAATAGGATTGTTTCATTATACACCGGGGTCTTGTTTTATGTGGTAGATAGGTTCCACAGAAAACCCACATTAAAAAATCGTACAAAAATAGACTTAATTTACTTTGAAAAATGGGCGATAGGGTCTGTAATTTTCAGAATTGGCATAAAAGCAAAGCAACAAAGAAAAATTACTTTAAAATTAGCATTAAAAAAATGAAATAAAGTATGACTAATAAAAAATATCAAATATTTGAAAAAAATTGGTACAAGAGATACTTTTTTTACTTTTTTTTATTAACTACAGCATTTAATTGGACATTTTTCATACATATTTTTGACAATATGCGGTTCATTTGTAAACTGGTAAGAAATCACATTCATCGATGTGATGTGATGTAGCTTCTCATTGAACGAAGTCAAGAATCTCTCAGCAATTATGCCCAGAGAAACTTGTTAGCCACTTTATTTTCCATTCCCCACTCTAAGTTTTTCCATATTCTGCTCCACCCCATTTACACAACTAGAGTCAATTGCAGTCTTCTGCTGTGTTAATGGTTTTATGTTGACAACTGATTTTTACTACTGAAATAAATTTTAATTGTACTCATTTTGTTTCTACATTAAAAAAAATGATTTGCAATCAAAACAAAAAGATTATATATTATCATTAGAAATATTATTTTCAGTTTATAAAATCAATACAATCATATAATTTATTTTAAAAATCTACATTATTTATTTCTGTTATCCCTAACAAAATATATTTTAAAAGTTTAAAATTTTGAATATTTATTGTGATATTTTTATATATAAATATAAATCTATTATTATTATTATTTACTCATTAGTATAAGTAGGTTATTTATTCTAAATACAGCTTCAGGCCATATTCACGTTAGCTGCTAATATAACGTTATATTTTTGGGAAAAAAGGTATTTCAAGTGAAAATAAGTTAGTAATAATTTAAATTTCTTGATATCTAATAAATATAGTGAAATATGAAAAATATTACATGAATCGCATAACTTCAAAATCGCATTAAAATAATCCATGTAAAACGAGACCCAGGTGTATAATTGCAAAACATCATCTTCAGATCACCAAACGTTTCCTGTTCTTTAGATGAAAAAATTGAAGATACTGTCTTCATTGCATTATAAATAATATCTCGGTCTTTTAAAAAGATTTGTGATCTAATTTATAATCGAATTAAAATATGTTTTTTTTTTCTTTCAGAAAGAAATCAAAGTAATATCAGTATCAATGATTTTCCTGCATTCTATATCTGGGAGGTTACTGAACAATTTACTATATAAAGTATGTGAGAGGACTAAATCCAGATATATTGTACTCTGACAACTTTTATATCTACTGCAATTCTTATATAGTAGTAACTGAATTTTTATATTGGAGAGCATGTTTTCAAGTAAATTAATAGATTTTCTGCATTTACAAATTTTATAAAGTTTTAGAAATTTGTTTTTTTTTCAAAGACAATTATGATTTGAAATGATGTCATTAAACCTATCAACAGTTTTTAATTTATTTTGAAAACCTTTTTCAATATGACGTGTTTAAAATAGAACTTATTCATAGCAGCTTCATCTAAATTTATCTTCTCTATAAATAGGTGGCTCTCAATTATTGATAAAGTATTTATTAATATGATTTTTTCAAAACCTTTCTGGAGAACATTTAATTATGGAAGCATTTCTTGATTTATTTGATTTTAAAAGTGCTATAATTTTGTCTTTATAGTAAATTTTGGATTAGTTTCTGTATAATATTAGTGAACTTATTTCCAATCATTTTGGCTCTAGTTTTTTTAAGTTTTAAAAACTTTGAAAGTATGCTGAATACTATTTGGGATCTTTTCCAAATGAAGACAATTTCAAACACATTCCCAGCTCATCACATTGACATTAAAAGAATATTGTTTTTTTTTTCCATATGTCAAATCATCGGCAGGAAGCGAATCCGCGACAACTGTCTGCAAGCAACTGCTTGCTTGCAAGACAGCTGTGCTGACCTCTCGGCTATCAACACCAAACAAAGAATATAGTTTTATTCAAATGCTTTTTTTCTCATTCTCTTCTTTTTCTGTCATATATTAAACAGTGATACGAATACTTTTTAGAGAGCGTTTTTAACCAACAAGTATGTGTAAAAAAAACCATATCTTATAACAAGATGATGTAATGTTTGTTTCTTCTTCTGTCTTCATTTTTTTTTTTTTTGGACTCTATCCATAACTTTTACAATTTTTTTGTAATTTTTGGAAACTAAATTGGGTATAAAAATCATTTCGGATTTTAGTATAATCTGGAATAAATTGCATCCAATATCCATAAAGAGTGGATTTTCTGACA
This sequence comes from Epiperipatus broadwayi, assembly GCA_028023455.1. Taxonomy (NCBI): domain Eukaryota; kingdom Metazoa; phylum Onychophora; class Udeonychophora; order Euonychophora; family Peripatidae; genus Epiperipatus; species Epiperipatus broadwayi. The sequence continues at coordinate 100,663 of JAQFVV010007221.1, read as the reverse complement.
ATTATTATTATGAGTTTGTTAAAACTATAATAGAAAACAAGTTGAGATAATCTCCACAGTATTGTTTGCTTTTTTTTAATTCCCTGAAAGAATGGAATAACTTTCAACTATAGGAATGTAAATTCCAAAAGTGATTACAGTTTATTTTGTGTTGGCAATGAGAAAATGATCTAATAACTATTGTCTATCGAATAATGGTAAATCATTTTTGTTTGTCTAATAATGGCGACTCATTTTTGTCATTATAAAGAAGATCAATTTACTTTGGGATATTTGCAAATATTGCATACAAAAAAAATATCCCTTTGAATAGTCATACCAATATCATTTGAACTAAAGTAACCATACCAAGTTTTAAATGCATTTTATAAATAAGTTATGTAAATTCACTAGTTTTGAGGAGATATGAATTATTTAAAGGAATATAAATGTTCCGTTTTCAATAATATCAACGTCGTGCTGAATAATAAATTTGGAAAGGATCTTTATTTTTGATTTTGATATACCTCAATGTTAAGTTGACTATATTGAGTTTTCTAGATAAAGAGAAGAACTAGTCTAGCATTGGTGGCCTAGCGGTTAGCATAACTGCTCTCCCTTATTATATCCAAATATTTGCCATGAGTGAAGTAAATTGCTAGATTGCCTACGTATGCGTTATACGTTATAACGTATGCATTATAAAATGATATTTTATGAAGTTGTGTTGTTTTTCCCCTTTATTCTGGTGATAAGACAGGGTTTCACGCCAATAGGTACCTCAAAGTTAGGTGGGGAAGCCAATATTTGTCATTAGATTTATTAGCTAAAGAGCTCATTTATTCCTCATGTGCTTAAATTTTTCTTGAATGTTTATTTTTCATGTTATCATAAAATCATAGCTTTGTGTATTTTAGTTGGTGGTTAGATAAATAGATTAAATTCTTTATTAAATATTAAAGTAGAAATTGTGTTATATTTGTTGGTTGGTCTATGACATTATCCGTAGTAAAACACTTATTTAATAATTAGTAAGTAAATTAACAATACGTGAATGTATTGATTTTATCTTAAATTATAGTGTAAGATGTGACGCAGGCACGTGATGCAAATAATTTTGCAGACATGCGAGTATAATATTATTAAACTTACACATCAGGGAATATATATTTTGAATTCTATCATGCTTTAAATCATCAAATTATCAGAATGATTATTTTTATTTTGAATGTATGAAAAAAAAGGTATTTAAAAGAATTATTTTATGGAGCTATTTAAACTTACTCTCTTGACAGCCAAAGTTAGTAATTTATTTTATTCCAGTAATTGATAGTGTGACCTCTCCAACTTATATGTGTGTGCCCATACTATGATATTTATTTATTCAGTGTTGTTTGCTAATAAAAATGTGTTAGATATCCTAAATATATTCGAAGTCAGAATATGAAGGCGTTATTTTATTTGTTAACTTGTGTTCATAAATGTCTAATCAATAAATGACAAAATATGTAATAGAAATGATTTCAAACTCAGGTTGGCAAACCTATTTGTGAGTTTAGAAATTAGGACAAATAGACCCGCTGTGAATTAGCTATATCTATTGGATTTCAAATGTAAATAAATGCTTTATTATTTATTCAAAACTTTGACTCGAGTTGTTCTTATATGCATTTGTATTTTAGTTTCCACATTCCACATATCTATTGCTACGTAAATACATTGCTTTATAAATTTGATAATAAACATACTGGAATCTGATAATATTGTTCTCTTGATCCAAACATTATATGAAATATTTTACCATTTAATAAACTTATAAAAAGCTTGCATACTTAGTTTATTATTTAGACAATGAGATGAGATTAAAAGAGACCCTATTTCCTTCATTATCTAATTGCTAGTCCAGTAAAACATTATTCAATTTATTCCTTTTTTTTTTCCTTTTTTTATTTATAGTTATAAATTACTGGATAATAAAATTTCTTTAATCAAACTGTATTACAGATTCCCTGAGATCTGATTTCATATTACCAAATTAACATCAATTTAGCTATTTAGATTAAGATGTGCTAAATAGTGGAGTTATTTAGTATTATGCTTTTCTTTTTCTGTTAAAGTTTTATTGAGCTAATATAGAGTATATTTAGATGATGGAAGAGATCAAATCAAATTATATTTTATTACTTTCAACAAATGAAACTCTGCTGGCCTCCACCAGTTGAAAATGAGGCATATATTGCTTTTAATGGTTTGTAGTATTTCTTCCTTTATTTATTTATCTTCTATATGTTATTAACTTCCTATAACGCTCCACTGAGCTAATCTATAAGTTAGGCACAAGAAGAAGTGTCTCAATATTAATTCTAAGTAATATATAATTGTTAACTCATTCTATTCATTAATAGAATTGGAGCCCTGGGCATTTGCTATATAATGTGTAGGAGTGGTGTTGTATATATATATATATATATATATATATATATTGAAACAGACAGATCGAAGGATCGATCTTAGTTTCATAGTTTTCATTTTGAAGTACGGTAATTCTAAATCACTATTTACCCGCAATGAGGCTTTTTCTATTCCAGGCCACATAAATTTTAAGTTAGTTATTTTATGCTTTGTTTAAAAGAATTTAATGTAAATATTACAAGTATAAATATTACAAATCATGATAAATAATATTTGTGTGTGTGGTTTGTACGTTTATATTCGCTCAATTTAAAAGTTTCATTGCGTGTATATTTTTTTAAGTTTAAATCTTTCAAAGTTATACAAAGTCATTTAAAAATGCTGATCAAAAGTCACATTCCTTTGATCGGTATTTTTAGTCAAATCTTACGTGTACAAAATGTATAGAATAATTAGTTTGTACTTTGAAGGTTGAGATAATGAATTTCAATTTTGTATTCACGAATTCCTATGTAATTATTTAATTTGTCAATTTAGAATCATGTACTGAATTTAGAAATAAATGTAAATCAAACAATGGAAATGAGAAAGGTAGGACTCTTATCAAGGAATGCGAATGGAATTGTATAGCCAAAATTAGATATTGCTGGAGGCCGGAAAATCAAAGGAGGCGGAGTCATGAACAAAAACTAGAGAGAGTGATCAACCGTAGCCATCTTATATTATAATACACTAAGGACTCTACTTTTTGACTTTGCTGTGGGTAGACTGTCTCGGGCGACAGCAAAGTAGTTGTGCCAGAGAAACCATCTCAACTGATTAAGAAGTTGCCCGGTAGATTGCAATAATGTTGGGCTAAGTCCAAGAAGCTGATCCCTGTTCTGCCGATTTAAATCTTTCGAGCCGCTGATCCATAATGTTTCCTGTGCTTCCAGTTTTCTCAATTCCAACCTTTAAATTAATCATGCCGTTCTAAGGAATCCAAAATGCGCGCCTACGTTCTGCATAAACATTACCGCAAGAAGAAAAGCCGGACGAAGAAGAAGGGTAACTTTTGTTACATGAACTTTTAATTTTTCTCTAAGCTTAATAATTTTATTATTTAATTTGTTATGAATTAATCTGGGTAAATACATGTAAATTTCTTGCTTTCCTTCATTAAAATGTTACACTAAAACCTGTCAGTAGATCTCTTCTCTAATATTTCTGTGCTCTAGTCTTAGATGATAATTTACTAATATTTTGTGCCGAATAGTAATCCATTAGTGAATAGACTTATATTTTTATTATTACTTACATTTATCAACAAAGTGATGCCAATAATAATATTTCTCAACTCTAGTAAAGCCATTAAAGTTTATTCCATGATATTATTAGTATATTCATTTTAAAAGTAATTTTCTTTTGTCGAACTAAAAAAAAATGAGTTCGTTTATGTTGAGTTGAGAAATATTCAAGTACCTGTATTATTCCTTTTATTTTGTCAAAATGATATTTTAACCTTTACTCCAAATAACAACTATAAAATAAAATCTGAATTTTTATTATGTTATTTTTTATATATGAACGGAGTAATAATATAAAGTAAATATTTTTGTTGTTATTATTACCTTCCGAATAACCTAGAGAGTTATGGGTTTCAGAGTGAAATTAATTAATTACCACTTTAGTGATCTTTTGATTTCGCTATGTTTTATTTTAAATAGTCATATCAGATCGTTGCCTAGAAAATGTTACGGAGAGATAGTCAAGGTTTTATATAGTTTCGCTTTAAATCCACTTCCGATTACTCTTCCTCGATGTTACTGTGGCAGTGCCTTTTCCTTCGCCTAAATCGGCGTCTCATTTTACTACCAATTGGAAAGAAAGAAATTCTTCTCCAGATAATCTCTTGGATCACCGGGGTTCTAAAATGATCCCGGCTGGTTGTAGTGTCCCGGATCTACTTGGGGGCATTAAGACTTGTCGAAGTACAAGCCGCCCGGTCTTCCGTCAATGCACCGCAAGTTATTATTGTAGTATATCTTAAGCTCTGCAACCATCAGTACATCATTATTATATTATATTTTATATAGAGCTTTTTCCAATCATCCGTATACGTAATGGTTTGAATCTATTAAAATCAAACAACTTAATATAAAATAGTAATTGAATATTTTAAATGCTCGAATTACTCTGATTCTCATATCAACTCATAAGACCATTTAAAACATATAAATATTGGCATGCGTTTTGTATATCAATCTAAAATGATTATTGAGGACTAGTAGCAAATTATTAGAAATATACGTATGAAAATTTTACCGTATCTGTACATAGTATTCACTGATTTCAATAATTATTAAAAGTTTATTTAATCTATTTCTGTCTCTCTTGTCTTATTACTCTCAAAACCTAGTTAAACACCTGCTGTCTGTATCGACAACTTAAATATATACTGAATTATTAACCATACCAATATCTCGAATATAAGATATATATGAATAACTGATTGTAGGGTAATTTAGTCTGTGTTTCCCGACAAGCTAGTAAAGGGAAAACCACGTACCGTGTTGCGTTGTTCATCGGTTGGTCATGCCAGAGGTTTGGGTTTGAATTTGGTTTGCATTTTGGAATTTATTCCTAGACGTGGACTGGGTTTGAATTCGGATTACTGTGCGTGATTAAGCATGGTGATTTTACCGGTACAATATATACATACATACTGTAACGAGATAGGGTGGGTGAGAAGTGAATGGAGTGAACTTGGGGGATGGCAAAATCATCAGCACTCCCAAGTCAACAATATTCTAAATATCAATATTTAACAAAGTTATCTATAAGTAATATAGTATTTCATAAGAGCATGAGATTAGAACATCTCCAAGAAATCATTGAGAGATAAGCCAGCTACTCATAAGAGTAATTAACCATATATCAACCAGCATTATAAAGTAAAAGCAATTATCAGTATAAGTAAATACCATTCATCATCATTAATGATCCACAATATAAAAAAAATCAGTATAATAAATCAACCAGTCAACCTTGTGACTGTTCTTGAAAAATAAAAAATATATAAATCCACAGTCAACCTTGTGAGTGGATTGGAAATGGGTCTTCTTTAGACCAGGCTAACTATTAAGCCTTTGCCAGCTTGGGCAATTATTTAAACATAACTTGGATGCACCAGCTTAGTGCCCATCCATTAAAATACATAAGAATCAGAAATCAAAACAATAATGCTGGGACATTTAAAACATTCTGATCATCATCAATGCTCTGGCCATTTAAGTACCATTAATGGACTGGTCAACTATAAACTTAAATTTTTAACAAGACTGAATTAAAATACAATATAGTGCATGGGCTTTAAAGAGTATCCTCTTTTGCACCAACCAGGATGATAATGATTGATCATCGCTGGATGCCCCAAAAGCACTAATATTTACATCCCCATTTATATTTTCATCCCGTGCTTGAATCTAGCTCAGAGAATATAAAGCTCGATTACTGTATGTGAACAAAAGATGATGGAAACAATTTTTAATAATTAAAACATAAGTTTATTAATAACAAAAAATAAATAAATGATATTTAAGGTCTTATTGGATAACATTTCTGATTTTGAATAATCCACAATAATAAAAGTCATCACCGGGTGATTTACAAGATTACTACAAAATTCAAGTTATCACATTAATTTACATATATGTGCGCACAGACACGCGATTTCTATTATACAATTAATCTGTTTCGATTAATATTAAATGAGGACAAAATTTGATTAAAATTTACATATATGTTATAATTGACAATATACGCATACATGTGTGTGCATGAAATTTCTAAACATATTTAACTTTTGCATAAAAATAATACATGATTAAGCTTTTAAATTATATTTTAAATAATACAAATACTTTGCCAGGTTTACTATAACACGCATATAGAATTGCGCAAATTATTAACAAATTTAAATTTGTCAAATGATAAATAACAATACTTTTATAATTAATAATTTCATTTTTAATATACATAAAATTTACATATTTAATCAATATTAAAAAAAATCACTTTATCAAATTCTATTGCAGCTTTCTTTATGTTTTTTTTTTTTTTTTAAGTATAGTCAATTTTGAGAGATTAGAAAGCTTTTTATCAAGTTATTTCTTAACTAATTATAAACGTATTTTAAATTTAAAAGTGTAGATTTAAAATGTCTTCCCAAATGAATTATTTAAAAACAACTCACTTTTGTATATACATTTATCTGTGCTTCTCTTCGCATATGTAGACACATCAGCATATGTATAACTATCTTTATAAACAACTTTAACAATTAAATACAAGTTTATTAATAACAAAAAAATAAATGATATTTAAGGTCTTATTAAACAAAATTACACACATATAAGCTTTCTGATTTTGATTACAATACAAAATTTCAAATGATCACATTGTGACTTAAATAATTACTACTCAACATTCAAATTGTTACATTAATTTACAAAACCACTATTTACATTTCATGTTATTACTATGGTTTACATATATATGCACACAGACGCGCCCATTTATAATATACAATTAATATTTAAAAAATGATTAAATTTTACATACATGTTACAATTGACAAGCATTGATATTTGCAATACAATTGACAGAAAGTTATAAAGTCCTAATTGATTCCATTTGGAAAACATATATAAACTGCACACATATATCTGTTTATAAACCAAATATAGATATAATTTAAAATTAGTTTCAGTTTATAAGTTTCCTTTTTTTTCTCTTAATATATATATATAGTCAATTTTTGACAGGTATTTGTTGATTAATTATTGATATTTTTTTTTTTAAATTTAAATTATAGAATCATCGATTCTTTCCTTTTTTTTTTTAAATCCACACAAAGTTATTCACTTGCTTGCTTCACTTTTAAAATGTCTCTTTTTTTTCTTTTTAATAGATGAAAGATACCTTTTATAGAATCAAAAAAATATATAAATTTTATAATGTCTTTCTGCTTGATTAATTAATACTGATGAAATAGGCAAAGTGAGATAGGAAAAGTGAATACATGAACTGCAGCTCCCTATGACATGATAAGCAGACAGCCAAGCTGGACTATCTATACACAAAGCTCCATGACATCATGAGAAAATATCTCATTTTTAAGCACTGCCCCTTCTAAGTACCTAGACAGATCATCTTCAAAGAGTAGTATCCAGAAAAAATAAAAGGTGTTGAGCCAACCCTGCTCATCTCTGTGAAACTTAGGGGTATAAATGAGGTCTATTCATGAGACCAAGGCCTATTCATGAGGCCTATATATATATATATATATATATATATATATATATATATATATATATATATATATATATATATATACATTCATTCACCACTGGACTACTCCGGGAGCTCAATATCTAGGTCTAGACAGTGCCGTGTCTATACTTCGGAGCATCATCACCCGCATCCGGACAGTCCTGTTCAACTATACATCCACCATAAACATAAGAAGTACAAATTCATGCATCACTTTCAAAATGGAATTTTACTAAATAAATTATTTAAAATTTTGTTTACTCACCACAGCTGTATATATTTTTATCTGTTCTTCTCTGCCTTTAGACATGTCAGCATATATATATATATATATATATATATATATATATATATATATATATATATATATTTATTCAGCAAGCTGGTTCTTTTGATACATTAGAAAAATGTAATCCCAGTTTGTTGTCATCATCAGATAAACTTATGCAATCCATGTATAATGTTGGTCTCCTGTCTGTATAGAACTATTCCAGTCAAGCAGCTGTCTTAGTTTGATAGATTTCATGCTATAAATCTCAGCATAAAAAGTGGGTCATTTTCTCTATGTGAATTCATACTCCTGCCAATGAAAACAGTCTACTATCTTGCCTTCAGCTATATAAGTCTATGGTAACTGGACTGCCAACTCTCTACTACAGCCAACAACAAACTGCAGCTATCCATTTTAGTCAGCTAATTGCTGCTACTTACTCAAAAAAATTTAGTATCCAAGCTGTTCTGTTCAGCTCTTGCAAAAAACTACTATTCAGACTGCTCTCTTCAAAAATCATTATCCAAACTGCCCTTGGAATCTATATACATGTTTTTACTTAGAGGATAAAAATTTACAAATTAATTAAAGATTTCAAAAATAGACATTTTTATTAAAAAATTAACAAAAAAAAAGTGTGCTTACATTTAAATTTCAAAATCAGAATTACAAATAATATTTATCAGACCTTTTAAAAGTTTAATGATGGCTTTAATTCCAAATTCATCCATGTGTTAAATTCTTGTTTTATGTGTGCACAGGGATTCTTCTCACCTGTTGCCTGCTTGTACCACACCAATAAATATTCCTCTCTAATTTACTTACTATATTATTCCTCTGAACTTCTTTTTCTCATCAATCCAACCTAGAAAGTGATCCCCTTTTCAGATCACCATGCAATTACTCTAGCACTTACAGTTAACATGCCTCATCAATCCTGTGCACAGATAAAATCCACAATCTGAATTTTTACCTCATTACAATCAATAATTACATTAAAACAGCAACATGTAGATACATACCACATTCTTATTGACTACCTGGCGACCAAGAAAGCAATACTGTAGCTTTCTAAGCTCCACAATTTTTCAATAGGATATATAAGGTGGGCCCTTGGTGGCCAAGACAAGTCCAAAATTTCCTCAGCCATTAAGGTGAGTGATGACATCTTCTCTGGAAACAGCATGAATATGCAAATATTAAATCACTACTGGATCCAGTTAATGGACAAATCACAACAATCTCTTCCCATAACTAAGACAAACCTTGAGAGACAAATCATCACATTCAGGAGGTGGATACTAAAGCAAAGCTCACATCCATACCTGATAACACCTACCCAGGTCTTCATGGCATCCCAAGATTTTTGCTGAAGCATTTAGAAGTTTTCTCAATTCCAATTATAGTAAGATGATTAATCTACTGGTGTCAGAACCACTTACAATCAATCACATGCACCCCATAGTGATGGACCCATTTCTTAAGAGCAGTATAATTCCATCATCTCTTGATGACCTGCATCCCATTTCTATGATCCCACTAATGATTATAAATTCACTGAATAATGCATTAAAGATAAAATCCAGGATCAGATTCTGCTCTTTATTTTCAGTTCACCAAGAGGTGTTCCTCCATGGCAGAAGCATTATCTTTTCAGATTTATTACAGATTATGCCAGAAGAAAGATAAAGATGAAGCCATTTATAATTCAGCTTGATATTACTGGAGCTTTCAACTTGGTGAGAATCCCCCATCTGATTCATGCCCATGGTCAACTGAAAATCCTCTTGGGAATAATCAATATCATTTCCAACCTCATAAACAATAGACAGATATCCCATCTTGCTCAATAGAAAAATTTCAAACTCCTTTAAGCCCACAAAATTCATTCTGCAGGGCTCCCCACTTAGTGCCCTCCTGTTTATCCTATACATTGACCCATTCCTAAAATTGTTGGAGCAAAATCCTTCTGGATGTTTATCCCCAAGATCAATAGATGCAACCATCATATCTCTTACATGGATGACCTGGAGGTGTTCTTGCTATCTTGCAAGTTCAGTCCAAAACTCATATAACTTATGAACAAATTCACTTCAAAGTTTGAGCTAATGTTCAACATGAGAAAATTGGCAGCATGGAGGCTTTTCTTGAGAAACACAATCCATCCCTGGTTTTCTTCCAAGCCCCAAAAATTCCTGAGGCTATCCATTAGCCTATCCCCTACAGTCAAGGGATAATAATTCAAAACACCATTCTAAAATCAGGTAGCAAAATTTATCAATTCATTATCAAAAAATCTACACATCATTGTATGCAAAAAATGCTCTTCTCAACATGTTGTTGTTCTCAGGATTGCCTAATTTTATGCCATTCATTAAGTTACCTGATAGGTTTGTTCACAAAATCAATGCCTAAGCTCACTCTTGATGTGTAAGGGTAGAACTGTGGCAATTAGTCTCAGGAAAATATAAAGACTGTCCAAACTGAATGATGTATCTCTGCACACACTCCAAGGGCTTCCATTCCAGTATGCCAACAACTTAATCATTAAGCTCAGTTTTGTTTTACCAAATGATTCTCTTTTTATTCATACATCCCACTGACACTTCACCTATGCTACCAAACTATTGTCTCACCATCCTGCCAAACAAAACCCATGAAGATTCAGTATTGTAGAGCATATATCCTTATTAATGAAACAGTCAATGCATAATCAATGTTATTCTCCAGGGACTCATTAAAAAATTCAGAAGGTGGAATCTGGAACCAAAGTACTTGGATTTCTTAATCAAACTCAATCTCAAATTCCTTTCCACAAGTCACTTTCTGGTGATGCATAGATGCTATTCCTCATTCTATCCCATCTGCACACTATATGTTAGGGAAGATGACCCAATATTAGACCAGTATAATCAATGTCCCTGCCCTGAAAAGTTGTAGAGACTTAATTCACACATTTTAATTAAGAAAATAACTTCTGATCAAGACACTTATAAATGGTATAGTCTCAGATGAATTTGGGGTTGTAAGGAGTGCCTCATTCATTAAATATTGCCTTTGGGAGATTAGGTGCACCTTTCTCTTCAAGCCTAGAGATATTGACCAAAGAACTATTTTCATCCAGAAGTTGAAGGCTACCAAGAAAGAGATATGTGACAGGCTCCGAATATTGCAGCAAAGTCCACATGGGAGCTCATAAACTTTGAAGTTTGTACTGTACCAGTGAGTCTATACACATATTGTTACAAATTATTTAAACCATAACTGGTGCTTGGTGAGTCTAGGTAGATTGATTCACAGAGTGCATAAGAAAGTTTAATAAACATCTTGATAATAAAAAATTAAACTGTTTAAGTACTAAAAGTAATATTGTTAAATAGTTTGAATTACAAATAAATAAATAAAAATGTTTTGTTAAAATTAATAGCATTTTAAATGATGCTGAAATGACATTGTATGGATTTTCTCAGAGTTCAGACTTACTTTTTTATTGTTAACTATTTATATTAACGATTTTCTATTTTATTTATTTCGATGAAATGTCTTTTATTTTCTAGCTAATAGATTTTTAGTTATTTTGGAAGATTTTTATGATCAATTTAAGAAAATAATTGTAAAAATAATTCAGATAGATAAACAATAGGCTAAGATTAAGTTACAGTAAATATAAATACTTATATAAAGCTAAAACTTTAGTACATGCGCATTGAGTGCTTAATTTTAGCAAGAGAGACCTCTATAAATCATAACATGAGATTCGACTTTATAAAGATAAGAGGGACCCTCTTAGGGACCCTCATATTTCTAACCTATTTTTCTTAATTATATAGGCAAATCTAAAGCATTTTGATTTGCTTCATGCTCCCAAATCAAAATGCTTTAGATTTGCCTATATAATTAAGAAAAATAGGTTAGAGATAAGAGGGTCCCTCTTATCTTTATAAAGTCGAATCTCGTGTTATGATTTGTAGAGGTCTCTCTTGCTAAAATTAAGCACTCAATGCGCATGTACTAAAGTTTTAGCTTTATATAAGTATTACGTGCTGACATCGTGCTTAATAAGAATTAATATTTACAACTTTAAGTAAATATAAATGTATATAGCACATTATTTTAAAAATATTAACACAGGCATAAGAAATGGTCATCATGTGATATTTTAAAAATACTTTCATAATAAAATAAAGCTCTTAGAGTTGACAAAATATGAGTAAATCAATAGAACCACATTAGCATCTTCCATATTGTTTTTGAATATTATTGAGATAAAACTTTTTTTCTTATGAATAAAACTTAAAATCAAAATTTTTCTTTTACAAGAAGAAATGTTTCATAGATGTATTCTTATATATCAAATAAGTAAAAGTGACCTCTGTGGAGTATTATTTTTATGTCCCATTTGCAATTTTTAATAAATTTATAAACATAGCAATAAATTTATTTTCTTTAAATTTCTACACAGGATCTATAAGACTAATACAAATATTGTGGACTTAATCATCTAATAATTATTTACCTTTGATATCTTAAGCAATTGTTTTAATTTAACAAAAAATACAAAATCAGATTTACCCCTATCATTCTTAAGTGGTGATTTTGCTAGCATTTATTAATTGAACTAGTGTATTTTAAAACTTCAATGCAGTTATCAGAAATGGCAGCAGCAGGTACTCGTAAACGACTGTTTCCATGCCAACTCCAAGAGGTTAAAAATTGTGATCTCTACATAAACCAAACTAAGAACTATAAGTATGTCAACATACCTAACATTAAAGTCCATTTTTCTGTTTAATTGTCAATTTGAGATTCTGTCTTTTCACTTCTCAAAGAAAATTCTCTTTGCGAGGTGTTATCCAGACTATAATATTATAATTTATTAATATGAACAACATCAACTCACATTTGCTAAAGTTATCAAAAAATTAAATTAAACATTGGGGAACAGTTTGAAATTGGTGTTTAATAACATTTTAAATTGTAATTTCTTTGTTTGTTTTTTTTAATTTATCGGTAAATGCTTCTTAGACATTATGCAACTTCTTTGCAAGAAGATAATCCTTGTTTTTGCTAAATAAATTAATTATTATTATTATTATTATTTTACTAACGTTGTTGTTATAAAGGAAAATATAGAGGATATAAAAAACTGATGTTATGCATAAAAATAATGAAGATAAAAATGTAATAATAAAATAAGATAATATTCGAATTAATTACCCAATTAAAAATAAAAGACTCAAACCAAAATTGATAATAAAAAACCATAAAGTAGATTGATACTTAAAATTAAACTGAAGTAAATACAGTATAATAATTACATAAGTGATAATTAGTACTTGAAGACTCCGAAAAAAATGAACATCAAATGCCAAAAAAAAAGGTCTCCGTTAAGCAAAGTGATAAAGTAAAATAAAGCAAAAGTAAACTTCTTTTACAATAAAAGTTACTAAAAAAGTATTAAAGTGAATAATAAGAAAATTGATTCAAAGTAGTGTAGAAAAAAATAGTTAATAGATTATACATACAATTATTCACTCACAAAAAAAGATAATTTTGAATATCAGTGATATAAAGAAAAAAAATCTAACTCTGAATTATATAGCATTAAAATTATCATAATTTTCACTGTTGCACACTTTAGAGCATTCCAAAATCAAAAAAAAAATCGCTTAGTATTTTTAGTTGATGGCTAATCGGCCAATATATATATATAAATTTTTACACACTTACCCTGAAAACATCACTAAAACCTCAGATATTGGCTAAATAATAGCTTATTTTATTTTTTACTCCGTTGCTAACTAAATGCTGTAATAATACAGATAAAGGTTTATTTTTCCAGTGAAAGCAAGTATATATATACAGTTATTTAATATTTGTGTTACAAAACACAATAATAGTCCACTAGAGAGAGCCTGATACTCCAGTTTTTCACTATGTTGTGTTTGTGGAAGTATGGGATTGGATTATTGAAAAGAGGGAGTTATATAGTAAAGATGGATTGCACTTAGGAAAACAAGAAAGTTACGTTTTAGGGAGTTTGATATTTAAAGAATATAATTCGAAAACTTTTAAAGGGGGGTGGGCTTTTAAATTGTAATATTATCAAAAACAAGACGAATGGAGGGGATATAAGAAATAAGCAAAAGATGGTTGATTTAGATATAAGTGTAGATGTGGAGAGGGAATGGTTTTGTAAGATTAATGGTAAGAAAGTTTGTTATAAACGTAATGGAGAAGAAAAAATCAAAAAAATTTATAAAAGAATAGTTAGGAAAGAAAAAATTGCTAAAATTGGGTTTTTGAATATGCAAGGTGGTACGAGACCAGAAAATTGGCTGGAATTAAATAAAGCAATTGAAAATGAAGAGCTGGAGGTATTAGCAATAGTGGAAACTCATCTAGGAGAAGAATAACCTATTTTGGAAGAGGTGGTATGGTAGGGTGTAAACAGAAAAGAAAAAGAAAAAAAGGGGTGGTATAGGTGTTATATCGAGGAAATATTTAAATATTGTTAAATGTCAAGAGCATTTGTGGTTTGAAATAAGTTTGGGTAGACAAGAATGGATGGTGGCTGTAGTGTATATAGATACTGGAGATAGTCAAACTGTAATGAAGTGGAACTGTAGTATATATGAATGCCTAGTTAAGGAAATACAATTTTTTAAAGAAAAGGGGAAGAGAATAATGGTTATAGGGGATATGAATGGACATATTGAAGAAATTGATGATGTAAATAATAAGAATGGTCAGTTTTTGAAGGAATTTTGTCAAAGAGTAAATTTGAGCATTGGGAATTTATCAAATATGTATGAGGGACAATACTCATGGTCTAGGAATAATGTATTTCACACAATAGACTATGTATTGGTAGAAAAAGAGGGAATGAATAAAATATGGAAAATTAAGGTATTTGATAATGAAGAGAGAGTATGTAATAGTGATCATAATTTTATCATAATAGAAATGGTTAGTAATGTGATGAAGGATAGAAATAAAGGTAGAAATAATAGTGAAAGATGTGGCTGGAGAGTGAATGATAAGAATAAGTTGGAAGAATATAAAGTAAACGTTGAAGAAACCTTGGAGCAGTTGGATGGGGATGAGTATAAGGACTGGTGTGGTGAAATAGAAAAAGTGGCAAATAGGGTTTTAGTTGAGAATATGCAGAAGAATAAAAGTAATAAAAAAATGTCAGTTAGTAAAAGTGTAAAAGAGAGGAAAGAAGCATGCAGAGAATATAAGTGTGCTATTAAGAACAAAGAAAGTGAAAATGATATTAATGCTAAATGGGGAAAGTACTTACAAAAGAAGAAGTTGGATAAAATTGATAATTATAGAGAAAGGATGAAGTTAAATAGTAAATTGTTGGAGGATATTAATAAAAGTGGAAGAGATGGGAGTAAAAAATTTTGGAAATACATTAAAAGGAGAAATGTAGGGGAAAGAGAGATTATTAATAGATGATGAGGGAATAGAGTGTAGCTCTAGAGAAGAGGTAGAGAGAATCTTAAATAGATATGTAATGGATATAGAAAAGATGTTAGATGTGAAGGAAGTAGTAATAGAAAAAAATGAAAGCAGTTAGTAATGGGAATATTAAGTTCACAAAAAATGAATTGAATGAGGCATGGAAGAGATTGAAAAGTGGAAAGGTGAGAGGTTTAGATGGATGGGCAGCAGAGATGGTAATGAATTTAGGGCATAGAGCAAAAGCAAAGTTATTATCATGTTTTAATAAGATGGCACAGAAGACAGTTTTCCCGGTTAGTTGGAGTAATACAAGAATAATATTATTATTTAAAGGAAAGGGTAAGGATCATAGAAAGTTAAATAACTATAGACTGATAGTAGTAACATCAGTTTTATATAAAGTTTTCTCATATATGGTAACTGGAAGAGTTGTAAAATGGATGGAAGAGAATAATGTAGTGGGGGGAATGCAAGGAGGTTTTAGGTCAGATAGGCGTATAGGAAATGTTTGTAGTTACGCAACCTATGGAGATGAGTAGGAATTCGGGTAGATCATTATATATGAGTTTTCTAGATATAGAGAAAGCATATGATAGAGTAAATAGAAATAGATTATTGTTAAGGTTAGCCAATTTGGGAATGGATGAAGCTTTAGTAAATATTATTAAAAAATTATATGAAAATAATTATTATACTTACCAGTTAGGAAATATAGAATCAGTTAAAGTTAAAAATGGGGTGGGATTAAGGCAAGGATGCCCTATGTCACCTATTTTGTTTTTGTTGTTTTTGAGTGAAATGGAGAAAGCAATAGAAAGACTAGGAAGAGGGGTGGAGATACCACTAATAGGTGGCAAGGGAGTATATATTTTGTGGGGTCTTTTTTGCAGATGATATCTTTTTGTGTGCAGAAAGAAGAGAAGATATGGAAATTATGTTGAGGACATGTGCAAGGGTGGGTAAAGAGATGAGAATTAAATTTAGTGAAGAAAAATCAAATATAATGATGGTTAATACTGGGAAAAGAGAAGATGTAGAATTTTTATTGGGGGGTATAAAGTTAAGTGTGGTGGATAGATATAGATATTTGGGAATCATCTTATGTAATCAGGAAAATTTCTTGGATGAATGGGAGAAAAAATTGGTAAATGAAGCAAAGAAAAGAAAGAGTTTGGTAAAGAAACTAACAGTATTTTCATGTAATAAATATGATGTAGCTAGAATAGTATGGAAGGGAGTTGCAGTAGCAGGGTTAACATATGGTAATGATGCATTATGTGTTAGTAAAAAGGTTTTAGATTATTTAGAGAAAGTACAAAGGGAATTAGGAATACATGCATTAGATGCAGAGATGTGGACAGCAAAGGAGGCAATTCAAGGAGAAATGGGATGGTCAAGTTTTTATATGTGAGATGCAAAAAGTAAAATAAAAATGTTTGGTAGGTTGCAGTTTATGGATAGTAAAAGAATAGCAAAAATAGTGTTCAATTGGGTTTATGAGTAAAGGACAGGTAACAAGATGGGTCAGAAAGGTAATGCGGTATGCGAATGATTTGGATAAAGAATTTATATCAGTATAGTTATATAAAAGGTGGGATGATTTAGGAGTATTGTTGAGTGTTATAGTGGTAAGGAATGGGATAAAAGAATAGAAGCATTAATAAAAAATAGGGAGTTGGAGAGATGTAGAACTAGTATGGAGGGTATGAAGAGTTTAAATATATATAGAAGTAAACGGAATATTGGATGCAAGTTCATTTATGATAATAGTAAGGAAAGTAGTTTATTATTTAAGGCTCCAACAGGATCTTTAGCCACAAGAGAATATACATGTAAATGGAAAACTATGGATAATTTAGTGTGCAAATTGTGTAATGAAGGTATAAAAAATATTAGGCATCTGTTGATTGAATGTAAATACTTGAAAGCAGAAAGAGTACAGATAATGAAGTTATGGGAGAATAGACATGAACAAAGTGACTATACAGAAAGTGAGTTATTAGTTTTTATGTTGGATTTGCGAAGAGATAAGGGGGATTTAGATATAAAGGCCATAGAGTTGACAAAGATTATGTTGTGGAAATGGGATGGTGTAGAATATGGGAAGACTTAAGAGTGGAAAAATGAAGAATAAAATGGCTAACAAGTTTATCTAGGCATAATTGCTGAGATATTCTTGACTTCGTTTATGGAGAAGCCAAATAAATCACATCACATCACTATTATAGGCTCCCTATTTTATTCACCAAAGTCATAGTCCAATTTTGTATTCATAGAAGAAAAGTTTACCAAGATGTTAGTGAATACCGGTTTTATGGTTTATTCATCTTTATAAGAAATTTTGGAACAGTTTTCATTCAGGAATAAATTAGAGTATCTATCGGTCCAGTTGTGCAAACGGTTGCCATTAGAAATAGGGAAAAGCTAGGTTAAATAATTCTAGGAATCATTAGAACAACATAAAATCTTGGAAAATAATTTTAAATAAAACCAAATAATTCTAAAAAGAATAGAGACACTAGAATTCAATTTTTTTTTGTTAGAATAAACAGAGAAATCATTTAGACATCAAAGCTCATAGAAAATGTAACAAATAAAAAATTAACAAAGACGGTTTTAAGAATTTCATCATTGCATCAGATATTAGAAATGCGAAACACGTTCCTATGACTGAAAACTAGTCAAAGAAGACAGAAAATGGCCTAGGTATTATTATAGATACAAAAATTAATCCTAAAACTAGGAGGAAAAAACATAACAATATTGAAAGCAATAGAGCAAAAGGTTAAACACATTTAAAAAGATTGAATGCTAACATTCTTTTTTTAAAAAAAATATAGATGGATTTTTATGAATGATAACATTTACATAATTTATTTACAATTTTTATTAAAAGTTATTCTATTATTGAGAATATTTTATCATTAGACAACAAAAATCCAATTGCAGATGAAAAATATATAACCTATATACGGGATATAAATGGATGCTTGACTAAATACGACTGCAATAATGAACATATTTACAAATTTTTGAACTATATGGAATACACTAGCCTGATAATCAATTTATATTTAAATATACTTTAACAATAATAAAAGTTTACTTTTAACTTCTATATACATATAAGTATACATATGAAAAGGTCTTTTAGTTTTCGCTGAGGTTTTAGAGGAAACCAGGTTAAATGTCATTTTTTATCTTTACACGTATTGTTATCACTCTGTAATAATTTGTTTAGAAAACGAATATGGATACATTTATATCAATATGACAATAAAGATTGGCTAGTTTATTAGTTTTTCTTTCTGAGTTCAAGATAAAAACGTTCTTACTTATTTTCAATAGTCTAATAACTTTGTAACTGAAATATTAGTTATGTTTTCCTTGATAGTAAAATCTGTGTGTATCAAGGTTTTTTTTTTTATAAAGGTTTACAATCGTATTAGACGAAACGAAATTATTACCCTAATTCACAGAAATCGTAAAATTGTCAGTCATTACTAAGAATCATCTGATTGCAGACCTTGGGAGCAATTTGATGACTTACAATTGAAAATCATTTTCAAATGTCAAGGAGATTGTATAAATTAGAAAAATAATTATATAATATGAATTGAAAACTATTGTAATTTGTGAAGTTAGAATAAAAGATGAAATGAAAATTGATTTCAAAGACAGTCATTTACTTTACTACAAAGCTATAAATATTTGAAGCTCAAGCTTATGCGATTAATTATAAATAAAAATTAGAACAATGTTGTGGAGATTAATGGACAGCTATTAAAATTAGTGAAAGATACAAAGGGATATGATTCAGGTTTATTTTCCAACAAGTTTTTATTGTGATAAAAAAAGTAGATTTTTACATGAATGCACGAAATATATTTGATCAGATCAAATAACATTTTGGAATTGTCATAGAGATCTATAATTGAAAATGACAAAAAAATATACGTATCAGGAATAAATTTGTATATGGTATTAAAAATGAGAAAGGTCACATTGCAGTAAAATAAAAACTATGTATTTGAATAAAAACGCTAAAGTGAAATGGATTTGAAATATGGTATAGTATAGCGAAATTGGATTATATTTGATTAACAAAATATATATACTTCTAGATCATATTTTTTAAATAAATTCAACACTTTTAAGAAGACTGCATCAATTATTGAAATGTAATATTCACTGTTAATGCAAAACTAGAGATACAAAATATTTACAAATGATATTATTACCAACTGATATTGCTTACAGTAATAGCAATTTCTACATATTTATATTAGAACTTGTCAATTGCTTTAAAATACTGATAGATTTTGAAGAGAGTTACATTTAACTGACATCAATAATACGAATAACTGATTTTTTAAGTAGAATAACAATAAAGATAACTGGTGTAGAAATGCAGTAATTCAGTAGTAAATTATCAACTGATATAATGTAATATATGAAGTATGGCGAATATGAAAATATTTAAAAATGATCTATTAAAATAAGTTGAATATCTGAAATTCTACAAAATAGCACTACAAAGATTTTATATGATACAAAAAGATATAACTTAGATTTAGTAATAAAATTTATATAAAAAAAAAAGGATACAATAAAAGTTTCAAAAATGTAAAACATCTTGGTATTGGAAGAAAAGTCATTTCGGCAATAAAAAAAAAAAAGGTAGAATTATTACTAAAAAAGAGAACACCATCATGAAATGTATGAAGGCAGGCTCACGAGGATTACATATTATTGAAGAATAAGAATACAAATATCACTAAATTTCCATATATTCTAAATTGTCAAACATTTTAAATAAAAAGATGAGACATGCAATCAAATCTTTGGAATAATAAACAGCTCTAAGAAATAATAATATTACTCATGATATCTTAAAAAAAGTAGAACAAGGATTTAAATTGTATCAATATACTAATTACACGACAGAGATGTATTAGTTGATTGGGAAACGTACAAAAAATATTAGATATATATCAGTCTTTATCAGTTGAAACATTTGCCAAGATAATTACAACTCGTCTCAAATGAGCAATGGACTTAAATCAACCAAAAAAATAAGTTTGATTTAAAACTGGTTTTATATAAAGAGATCGCATTCATGTATTGGAAGAAGGCATGAATTGTTATTGTTGCTTGGACTGTAGATTATCAAAACGCATTTCATTCTATACATTTTTACAATAATTAAAAATGTGTATTATTAAGATATAGATCCCGAATATTATCATTGTCTGAAGAACATTTATCATAATGGTCTGCATAGGTGGTTTCATATCCCAAAAGTCTTTTATCTGAGTTTTACAAGAATTATTTTATCGATTAAAATCTGAAGAATAAGAAATAAAAATAAATAAACATTTATTAATTTATCTAAATTTTGCAGATGTTGTACTGTTTTGCAAACATTACTTCAGAGCTTCAAAAAAATTTTGCTTGAATTATCACAAGAAATTAAGAAATTAGGGTCATAGATAAATATTAAAAAAATAAACTAAATTTCAATGGACTTTCATAGAAAAAAATAAAGTTTGAAAATCATGAATGAGACGATAGCTACAAATACCTTAATCAGATCATAGTAGGATGGAAACATAATAGATAAAATTAATTATAGAATCAAATATGGATGGGGTGTTTTTTAATTGAAATATTTTTATATAAAAAGAAAATATACTTATATGTTAGAAAATCAAGATTTTTCAGTGATGTGTTTTAACAATTCTTATTTACGAATCTGAGACTTGAACATTTAAAAGAGAAACAAAACTATAAATGTTCAATGACATATGGGGAGATGTAAGAGGTCAAAAATGAAATATTTGTTTGAGAGAAAAAGTAAGTACACAATTAACAGAATAAATGGAGGGGGCTTCTCCATATTGTTAAAAAAGAGGTTATAGATGGATAGTAAAAGATATAAACTTGAACACTAGATATTGTAACAAATAATTATTAAGAGAATACATGGAGATGATTTATTGAAATAAGGAACTATGTTGGCATGATGTGCATCAGAAAGGCTAATGACTGGTGAAATTGGATTTAAGTTGTATATATTTTTCCTGCAATAGGTCGATTATGGTTGAAAATGATATACTTGTACTTTTAAATAGCGTAAAATGTTTTATTCTTCATTATGCAGTTTTAAATATAGTTCAAATAAAAATATTGAAATTTCCAAATTATTATGAAATTAAATAATGTTTCATACAATGGAATAAAATAACTCGCCGCCGTTAATTAATGTTTACAAAGTTTTGAATAGGTTACCGGTTTGAGTTTTTAGAAATCATTACATACATATATCCACTCGTATATTCTTATATATATATAATTAAAATTACCCCAAAACCAAAATTCAACTAGACCAGCATAAAAATAATATTAAAACACAACCAAAGGTTGGTAAATATATGTTTTTAGATAAAGATCCAGGTAATTTGATTAAAAGAAAATTTATAGATATTATGAAGAAAATGGTTAATTTAAAAATTTTTAATAGAGTAGATTATTTAAAATGCTATCCAAATGATTTCATATGAGCTAAGATGTTTGTGAATATTAAAACTCATAAAGATGGTTTTCCTTTAAGATTTATTTTTGATTTTACAGGTAGTGTTGTAGAGGGTATTTCTAGATTCTTGAATAATTTTTTTAAAACGATTTGTTGATTTTGGTCATTACACAGTTTCTTCTTCTTTTGAGGCTTTTGATAAGATTAATAATTTTAAAATAGAAAGTATTTGGGTATTTGGAAGTTTAGATATTGAAAATATGTATCAGTCTGTTAATAGGTTAAGCAGTATTGATGTTCTTATGTCTGTTTTGATTAAGAAAAGTTCTTTATCAAAAAATAAAATTAAGGTAATTAAAGATTTGCTTTTGTTATTGGAAGATTCTATGTATTTTACTTGAAAATGTAATTTTTATAAGATTAAGGAAGGATGGATAATAGGTTATATTATTTCTCCTTTGGTATGTTCAGTTTTTATTAATTATATGGAAGAGGAAATTATTATTAAAAATAATTGTTTATATGTAAAGTTATTTGTCAGATATGTTGATGATTGTTTATTTGTAGTTGAGAATGATAAATTGAAGGAATTTGTAAATGAGTTTAATTGTTTTGATCCTTCTATAAAATTTGTATTAGAAGGAGAGGGGTTAGATTTTGGTAAGTTAAAATTTTTAGATCTTTTGGTGATTAGAAATGTAGAAACTAATTGTTTACTATGCAGTCATTTAGTTAAAAGTAGATAATTAAGATCTATAATTAAACCTGATAGCTATCAATCTGTATCTCATAAAGTAGCTGCTTTAAGGAATTATTGTCATAGGAATAATAAAGTTAAATAATTCTAGTAGGGTAGTTTTGTTTCAGAAATGTCAATTTTATAAAGATTACCTAAGGGTTGGTTACTCTGATAAATTTCTTAAAAGTATTTTATTTAATAGTAATATTTGTAAGTATATAAAGGATAAAGGAAAAATATGATTTTATTTCTTTGCCATTTAAATTCTCTTCTTATAAAATTGTATGTAGAATTAGTAAATTGTTTGGAAATAAGAAAATTACTTGGAAAAGGGGTGTTACATTGAATAATTTATTAAATAATATAAAAGAAAATTTTGACAGAAAAACTATTCCTGGTGTAGTATATTTTATCCCTTGTTTATTTGTAAGAAGGTATACATAGGTCAGAGTAGTTTGAGTTTAAATGAAAAGATAAAGGTTCATAAAAGTAGAGTTAAAAATAGATATCTTAGTTCTGCTTTGTATGTCCATGAAAAAGATACAGGCCAAACTATTAATTTTAATGAAGTTAAGGTTGTCTTCTTTGAGAGAAATGAAATCAAAAGAAGAATTAAAGAATCTTTATTATTGAAAATTTATTATTCTGAAGCAATTAACTTATTTAAGAGTTCTTTTAATATTAAGGGTAGATGGGAAGTGAATGGATTTGTGGGTAATGGTTATATATATTGTATAGTTTTTGTAGTTCTTTACACTTGAGAAATCTGATTGTAGCAGTGAAACCTTTGGTTGTGTTTTAATATTATTTTTATGCTGGTCTAGTTGAATTTTGGATTTTGGGGTAATTTTAATTATATATTGACTAGTTTAGCTTTATGCTTGTAATGTTTATATATATATATATATATATATATATATATATATATATATATATATATATATATATATATATATATATATATATATATATATATATATATATATATATAAGGTACATATGGGCAAAAGGAGTGTCCATTAACTTCAAGTTCCTGTTGTTAGCAATATGAATTTATGTTTTGAGACTTAAAATTCTACTTAAATCTTGTTGAATGAAAATACTGTTTAACAAACCTGTAAATTATTTATAAATACTAATCGAAAACGAAGTTCTGAAGTAACATTTAAAATTAAAGGGTATTTCATTAACTCCAATTATATTTAAAATTAAAATAAATAATTAACTCAAGGTATTGATGATGATGATGATAATAATAACAATAATAATAATAATAATAATAATAATAATAATAATAATAATAATAATAATAATAATAATAATAATAATAATAATAATAATAATAATAATAATAATAATAATAATTGATGTGGGATAAATGAATGTATAAATAACTACAAAAAACTTATAAAATGAAAGAATATCAACTATCAACTTTTACTTACATTGTTGATAAACAATAATAAATAAATGTTATAATTATTTGCATATCCTCTATTACTTCATAGATTTATAAATAAATGTTGCTATATGAAAGCTTTTTCTACAGTTCAAAATAATGTTTTTGGGTAAGTGACACAAACAACAGAATAATACATTCTCACAATCCTTAAATTACATACAGCTGGGAGATACTTTAGCTTGTTCCCACTAGATAAAACTTGTATAATAAAATCTCTGTAGCCTATCTAGTCTTTTATACACTCTCGCATGGTAATGTATGTGCACATAAATATTTCAATAAAAGTAATATTATTAAAAATGTTTTACCTGGCCAGTAAACATATCATTACAGAAAATTCCAGAACAAAAGAAAACAAAAATATACATGCGTAGTAAAATATAACTTCATCAAGTTTGATGAAATTTTGAAAATGTCTTAAAAGAGTTTTAGTAATACAGTTCTTTAATCAAAGTCCTGTGATTAGCAAACTTGACACGAATAGGTAAAGACCTAATGCCAAGTAGTCATTTCTTCATGCTAAATCAGTTGTTTTATAATTCTCAATATGGTGCAATTTTCTATAAATCTTTATTTTCTCCACCAAAATCATAAACAATTTCTTTCAAGGAATTCTGGTATAGCAATGACAATATAGTTTACTTTATAATGAAATAAATTTTATATTTCACAATTTATTAAGAATGGTTTTCACAAAATATAATTCATTGTAGAAATTTTCAAATAGAGTCAATAAATAGGACTTTTTAAAATAACTGTGCCTAACTTGTAAATACATATAAAAACATGATCATCAGATTGATAGGCAGAAAATAGTCAAGGCATTTGACCCTTTTCTACTTGGCTTTTAGCACTGCATTCTGTTATTTAAATGTCAAAAATACATTTTTTAAGAAAATATGTCTGCTGATTCAAGTTGCTAGTAAGTAATTTTTATGATATATTATTATTTGATATCAATTTTGTTCATATAATATTGTTGTATTAGTGCTACAATATACTATCTACTTATGTGTTATATAAACTTTGTTATAGCTGTAGACATATTTAAAGTTAAGATTTTAGGATTTTTGGAGTTTAATAAAATATAAATCATTTGATTTATATAAAAATTAAATATAATGGGGTCTTTGCAATTAACTCTTAATTAAAATTTTAATCAAATTCACATACACAAATATTATAACTTAACCTGGAAATGATAACAAGCTTCTTTTTTTAAAACATTTATTTATAATTTGGGATGCTTTAAAAATAAACGTTCTTATATATATATATATATAATAAATAAGGCACAAATTATATATATATATATATATATATATATATATATATATTAATAAAACAAGTCATGTATCACATGACCTATATAGATTGCATTACCAATATATAATAAATAAAAAGCATGCTAATAGCTCTAAACAAAAATTATTTTTATGATAAATGCCATATGAGAATACATTTGAAATCTGTTTCTAGTATTATTGCCATCCCCAGACCATTTTCATGCTAAAGCTCTCTATTCAGTAAGGAGTTTGCCAATTAGATTCAGAATACTTAACTCAAGCTAAGCATTTCTTTAATACTTAACTATTAAGAAAAAGATCCGAAATTTTCAGAGATCTAAATGTCTTCAAATTCAACTCTTCAACTGAAGAAGGTATATATACTTAATCTAAAGTCAGTTACTCCATATAATAGTAGGTATAGTAATTTAATATAATCAAAGCCTTAATCAAATTATAATGTTAATGAAAGCAAATTATATATCACATGAACTATATAGCTTGTACTATTAATATATAATAAATAAAGAGCATGCTAACAGTTCTAAACAAGCTTATTATACATGATAAATCCCACAGGAGGAAGCATTTCAATTCATTATCTAGTATTATCCCCATTCCCAGGACCAGTTTTGAGTTACAGCTCTTTTCAGTAAGGAAATAGGACATTAGATTCAGAATACTACCTCAAGCCAAGCATTTATCTAATACTTAACTATTAAGAAGATCTGAAATTTTCAGTCATTTATATGATTATAAGGGCTATATTAAATTGCTATTCCTTTTAATATATGGAGTAACTGGCTTTAGTTCAGGCCTATATAACTTCTTCAGTTGAACAGTTAAGTTTGAAGACATATAGATATCTGAAATTTTCAGATCTTTTTTAATAGTTAAGGATTAGATAAATGCTTGGCTTGAGTTAGTATTCTGAATCTAATGTCAAATCTCCTCACTGAAGAGAGCCATAGCTAGAAACTTATCTGGAAATGGGGACAGTCCTAGATAAAGTTTCCAAATGCTGTCTTCTGTAGTATTTATCATAAAATAAAAATTTTTAAATAATAAGCTTTTTTAGAGCAATTAGTATGCTTTTTATTTATTACATATTAATAATGCAAACTATATAGGCCATGAGATATATTATAAATTGTCTATTAAGGCTTTGACTATATTAAAATGCTATGCTTATTAATATATGGAGTAACTGACTTTAGTTCAGGGCCCATACAACTTCTTCAGTTGAAGAGCTGAATTTGAAAGACGTAAAGATGTTTGAAAATTTGAGATATTTTGGTTTGAGTTAGGATCTCCTCATTGAAGAGAGCCATAGCTCACTCTGTATTTATTACATATTGGTAATGTAAGCTATATAAGTCTTGTGATATATGACTTGTTTATTTAAACCTTTGGTTATACTAAATTGGTAGGCCTACTAATATATGGAATAATTGATTTTAGTTTAGGGCCCATACAACTTATTCAGTTGAAGAGCTGAAATTGGAGACATATAGATGTTATTTTAATATTATGGTATAGGCTTAAGAATATGCATATTTTATGTGCCTCCTCAGTTAGGGAAAAAAGTTTATTTTACATTTACTCTAGCTTTCATCTTTCTATTTGATTTTCCTTTTCGTGTGGTTTTTAACTTATTTATTTTTGTAGGTTTATATTTTTTTTGCTCTGCGTAGAACTCTCTATATTAGTTTATACTTTTTGAATAGCTTTATGTGTAATCGCCTAAGGGCTTGGCTACATTTTATTAATTACATTAATTTATAATGTTCGAATGTGCACTGGAGCTACTTAAATGTAATATCCTTTCTAATAATTAAGATTTTTATTTTGTATTCTGGAATTTTTAAATTAATGAGAACTATTGACACAAGCAACCTGCCTTTAAACTTCATCCTCTCTGGATAATTGTAGAAAATTTTTTTATATGATGTTGATAAAACAGATTTCAGTCAACTTGGTTATCTTTTAATTTTTTTAATAATATTTATCCTAAATACATAACTATAGTTGTTTTTTTCTTCATGTGTCAAAGCATCGGCCGGGAAGCCAACCCGCGAACCCGGGACACAGCTTGTAGGGCGGCTGTACTGGCCACTCGACCACCAACACTTGACTTCATAATATAGTTGTGTGCTCTTGGTACTAATTTTTCGACTACAAACTTGCTATTTTCCTTTCTGATTTCACCCATTTGGTGGTCTTCTTAAACAATGTTAATGAAATTATTAAAATGGTAGGATTGTTTGCTTTCTCTTAATATTTTCCAAATACAATTATCATTATTTAACCATTCTTAGTCGCATTCATGTTTATTCATTAATTAGACAATATTTGAAGAGTAAAATTTACCTCTTATATTTAAATCATTATTGTATCAACATTTCGTGTTTTTTTGGTTATCTTTAGTTTTATTAACTTGTATTTCGGATTAATAATAATACCTTTGGGTTTGAGCTGACTAATCTACAACATTCTGATATTAATTTCCATTTTCACTGCTTGTAATGGTGAATAAATTTCAGTCTTTCAACATGTTGAAGTGTACAGCTAATGAACAGTGTTTAATTTCTTTTAATTTAGTCTTACCCTTAGCTAGTATTTTGGAATACTACATAACTCTACCTTCCAATTCTTTTAAGATTTTTAACACTTATGCTGGTACTTCCTTATCTGACTCTTTAAGTAAACTTGATATTACTTTTTATTTATTCTCATTTCATCTAATTCATTATTTAGATGAAATCCCTACTTTTCAGGTTGGCTGCTTATCTAGCACATATGGCTTCAATTTCTGGCCTTTTTTGTCCTACTGCAACCACTGTGGATTGTAGAACATTTGCATAACTTTGACTTATTATCTATTTTAACTCATGGTTGCAATATCTACCATCTTTTATTTTGTTGATTCGTGTATCCAGTTCACCTACTCACTCTTCTAACTTAGTTTGTATTATTTTCCTTATCCCTTTTATCTTGTCACTGATTATTAACATCTGTCTATTGTTTGTGTTACATGATGGTTGTGAATTTCTATTCCATTGACCTTTACCTCATATAATTAGTTTTAACTCTGTTACAATTGGTTTCATTAAGTTTCCATATTGGCTTCTTACCGTTTGTTTTAATCCATCATTGGTAACTATGTTATATACTTGATTAATCTGAGTATTAAGTTTGTCCAATTAGCACACCATCTCCCAAAATTGATTTACAACTGTGCTAGATACCGCTTGAATCTTTACATGTATTTCTAAAAATTCCTTATCTTTTATTTTATTAGTAATTTGTAAGCAACATTAGGTGTATGGACTTAATTATTTCATTTCTTTGAACATTAACATTTTCCATGTCATTTTTTGCATACTTTTTGAAATGAGCATTCCATTTCTACCTTGAAACTTTTAAACTCTTTCATAAATTTGTCTTTGAAATTCCTTCCTGTTGATATCCTTGGAGATTTTTTTTTGTCTTATGGATTTCTATTTTAACTTCATCTTTTAATTCATTATTTTTTCCTTTAAAAGCTATATATTCAATTTTATTCTAGCTCATACCACTTCTAATTTTGCTTCTAATCTATCATAATTGTCTTTAGGTTCTTTAGAGTTATCTTTTAATCTCTTAGAATTATCTTGTATTTCTGCATCCAATTCCTGCAGCGTTTATATAATTTCTTGGAAACCAAAATCGGATCCCTAATAAATCTGGGTTAGGTTTATCCATAGTATTAGTTTGTTAATTGAATGCAGTATTATATATTAATAAATACTTTTTTATTAAATATATTACCATAAGATAGTGGGCCAGGGTTTGTCTTCTTTCCTTTTATTGCCTGAAGTAAAATTATTAACATGCATATACAATAGAAATTTGTCTATTTCCATTCCTTTCAGAATATATATATATATATATATATTGAAAAAAATATACTGTTCCACATGCATATATATTCAAAAGACCCCCCCCCCATTTAAAAAAGACTAGCATGAATTGATCAAATTAAAAAAGAAATAAAGAAAAAAGTATATAGTTAAAAGAGAATCATTATCGATTTTATATTTTAAATTACGATGTAAATAAAAGCTGGCATTTATTAAAAAGATCCCATTTTTAATTTTTGGAATGATGTTTTCAAATAAAGTGTGATAATAACTTGAGGCAAAGTTAGCTAATTGAAAACATGGCTTAGTTTTCATGCTTTCTTATCTATCCTGCTAAAAAAGTAGATTATCCAATCATTAGCAAAAGAAAGGCAATCAGACTTAAATGAGAGCTGTGGGATGACTAGGATATGTGGACTGAGCTGATTAATCAGTCCAAGAATCCGATATAAATAGTTAAGTTGCAAGTTCAGAGCAGAGTTTTAAAAAGTTTTTCCAGAGAGATTTTAAGGAGATTAAAGAGTTTTTTTTTTCAAAGAGATATTTTTCAAGTAGCTGTTAAAGAAGAATTTTGAAAAAAGAGATGTCAATTTTAAAAGGATATTAAAGAACCTCTGTTAATAATGGAAAAAGAGAGCTTTATTAAGGAATTTATAACAATGGAAGAATAAACCAACAGCTTCGTCTCTTCATCAAGCCATGATTTTCCAAGATTTACCTGGGTAGATAGACCTCATGGAAAGCCAATAATGCCATCTAGCTGAAATAAAATGGGCCCATTTTTGGAGGAACAAACTGGATAAATGAAGGTAATGATTTTATAAAAATATTCGATACTAGGTTCATTTGTAAAAACAAGACAAAACGTATTTCTTAAACTAAAATTATATGTGTTTTTAAAAGACAAACAAATTGTCTTTATTATAAATAAAAAAAAGAGTTATTAATAAAAATAGCTGTGTAAAAATACATTCTGTTAATAATAAATTGTAAATGATAAATATTAAAAATATCTATAATCAAAAGGCATTTTTAATAAGGATTGACTTCTCATCTACAGATACATTTGAATTAAAATAATCTAAAAAACAAATACTTATAATGATTGATATTATTGATTTACAAATAAATATACCTAGAAGTGTCAGAAATACTGAGCAATTACAGATAACTCTAACTGGCTAATAAATAAATGCAGCTGCTGATCAACTTATATGAAGAAATATACATCTGTGGCAGTCCAAACAATAATATTTATGATAGATATTAAAGTAACCAAATAAATTTACAAATGCTTACCTGCATTATGATATAAAATTACAAATGCTTAATCCTTACCTGAATGTTGATTTTGTGGGAGTAATTTAAACCACATTACTGGATTTCATAAATTTAATGAAATACTATATGGACTCTAAACACTTACCTGCATGTTGATATAAAATTACAAATGCTTAATACTTACCTGAATATTGATTTTGTGGAAAGAAAATAATGAAACTTATGCACATAAATGCACTCCTCTCTGTGAAGTAACTAATTAAACTGCTTCCAACCTTTTCATAAATGAAATGAAAATGAATCATCACATGGATATGAATTAACTTTATTAAAACTTGCAAATTAATTGTTATTAAATAAAATTATTGTTACTTAAAATTAATCTTAGTTATCCAGTTGTTCTATTCTATTTTGTGTTTATTGCATCACTCATCATTCATTGCACTTGTTCATGAGAATCTCATGCCTCCTGAGCTACGTCTGGCATAACTAGACCTAGGAAAGTACGGTTGTAGTGAGATGGAACTCTAGTGGCACCGTTTGGAAAACCAAACATAAAAATGTCTAGATGCTTCCAGTCTCTATGGTACTACATCCTCTGATGAGCAGGAAATATTGTTGTAGGAAGGGTTAACATCTGCATTGGGGAATGCCAATCAATAGTTCCTTCCTGCAACATGCTCATCAGAAAATTCTTACAACTGAGGTAATAAAAGGGTTGTTTGGTGGTCCGGTTACAATATATATATATAACTATGTGTTTCCTTGTAGTAAAAGGAGTGTACTTTTTTCTTTAAAAAAATTAATTTATCATGATACAAAATTTTATATGCAGCGTGAACAATTTACTCATCAGTCACATGCCAATAAATCAATTTGGCTAGACTATACTTATTTTTAAGCCATTAGCTGAAAATTCCTGGTACAAATAAGCAAAATGAATGTCCTTTAAATTTGGGTAATAGTTTATACTAGTATGGGTTTATGTATTGAAACACTTTTAAAATTCTATCTCGTATAATTTTAAAATAGTATGGGTTTATGTATTGAAACTCTTTTAAAAAAGTTTTATCAAAAATTTATTGAATGAAATTATTGTTTATAAAATCTGTAAATTATTTATGAATATTAATCAAAAACGATGTTCTGCAGTAACATATATTTAAAATTAAAGAGTATTTTATTAACTCAAATTATATTTAACATGAAAATAAACAATGATCTCTCGGGAATTGATAATAATAACAATATTGATGTGACTATAAATGGGGTGCGGGATGTGAGAATATATAAAATAATGACTACAATCTTATAAAATGAAAAAAATATCCACCCTTTATTTACATCGTTGATAAACAATAATAAAGAAATATCATAATAATTGACACAGATTCAATTACATCAAAGTGTTCGACTAAAGAAACCGTTACAAATACTTTTATAAAGATATTCCTAGAATCGAAATAAAGTTTTTGGATGAGTGAAACCAACGAGAAAATATTATAATTTTACGGCTCTTAAACCATATACAGCCCTGAGATCCTTTAATTTTTTTTCCACCAGCTGAAACATAAATAATTAGCTATCTAATCATTCATACACTCGCGGATTGTAATGTGTGTGCACAAAGTCATATCAATAAAAGTAATATTATTAAAATTATTTTACCGGGCCTGTAAACACATTATTTCCAAAAATTCTAGAACAACAAAAAACAAAAACTTGCATGCATAATAAAAACAATAATACTATATCAAATTTTATTAAATTTTGGAAAATCACTTTTTAAAAGAGTTTTGCTTAAAATGTTCTTTATTGTGATTAGCAAAGCTTAATATGAATAGCAAAGGAATTGGTCCCCTGCCATTTCTTCATGTTAAGTAAATTGTTGTTATAATTGGTAGGATGATGCAATTATCTAGAAATTTCCATTTGGTCCCCTGAAGTCATTTACAACTTCTTCAAGGGAATTCTAGTTTATCAATGATCAATCTGTCTTATAATAAGATAAATTTCTGATCTAGCAGTTTCATAAAGAAAGAGTTTTATGAAATAAAGTTTCACTGTCAAAATTTGAAGTGGAGTGAATAACTATGATATTAAAACAGGCAAAACTCACTATACATATTGCCACACACAGCAATCATGAGTAATCAATGGATGTCAGAAGTCTTGTGCCTAAAATACCCTTCTAGTGCCTATGCATCCAATATCCCCAGACTCTGCTTGTGGCCTTCATCAGTGAAGAGCCTTGGATCTGAGAGCACTGCAACTAGATCTTAGAATCTAACGCAACCCTCCATCAACCACCTTTTTTCTCCACTTAACTACAAAACTATGAATCTTAAATTGAAAACACCCTAATATTATCAATTCAAGCCCATCAGCTTATATAGACATATAGGTCTGAACTCAGTTCAGTACCTATACATTTTTGTAGTTAAGTGGAGATAACAGGTGGTTGCTGGAGGGTTGCATTAGATTCCAAGATCTAGATGCAGTGCTCTCAGATCCAAGGTTTCTCACTGACAAAGGCCACAAGCCAGGAACTAGTCTGACTATATTGGATGAGTAGGCACTAGTTGGAGGTATTAGGTCCAAGCCTACTGTAATCTATTGATTACTCTAGCTTCCTGTTGTGGCAATAAGTATACTGAGTTATAGCCTGTTTTAATAACAGTTATAAGCAAGCATAAGAAGTGGTGATTATGTGAAGTTTATTAACTACTATATTTTTTACAAAAACTAATTCCAAGCTTCTAAATGCATGCAAAAACCAAAATCATCAAGATTATAGACAGAAACTGGAAATGTCAATGCATTTGACGATTTTCTACTTGCTTTTTATCACTGTATCCTGTATCCTTTGATTCAAATGCTGAATGTAGATATTTAAATAAAATATGTCTGATGTTACAACGGCTTCAAGTTGCAATTATTTTTTATATTATCCTTTTTGATATCAATTTCCATCTCCTAATTTTACATAACATTGTTGTAGGATTTATAGAATATGTTATCTAGATTTTGATATAACTGTACACACATTTAAAGTTAATGTTATAGAATTTTTCAACATTAATAAAATATAAATCAGATGATCTTTTTTTTTTTCAAAATAATCTTTATTTGGACAAAAAGTTAAATATACATTGTAATATAGAGTTCTTGTTTGCAATCATGTGTGACACATTAAAGACTAAGTTGTTATTAAATTAGATGATCTTTATAACAATTAAATATAATGTTCTTTTGACAATTAAGTCTTAATTAATATATTCAATTAAATTCCCATACACAACTAATATAACTTAACCTGCATTAATTAAAGTCTACATTATAGTAATCTACGCTTTAAACATTTATTTACAATATGGGATGTTTAAAAAAAAAAAAAACATTTTGTATATATATATATTATAAATTCGATGTCTGTATTTCTTCAAAGCAATATACTATAATTAAATATTACTACAAAGATAGTCGAAAGCCCTACTAAGTAATCTTTCAAAGTATTAGGTGCCAGAGACAACAAGGATAGGTGAAATAACGTCCTTCCGAAGATTATTTTTTGTTCTATTCAACCTTTCAAAGTATTAGTTGACAAAGACAAAGAGGAGGGTCGAAAGCGTTCCAAGTCATGATTAGTTTTTGTTCTTTTCCAAATTTTTGGTTACTATATTTACTAATATTTAATTAATGATTCCATATATATATAATATTTAAGTAATCCATACGCAAATAAGTCTATATATTTTATTTGCGTATACTTAAATATTATATATATATATTTAAGTAATCCATACGCAAATAAAATATATAGATACATAAATAACGACATATATATATATGCATAAAAATAGGCATATTGTTATAATATGTATATATAAATTTCACGGGATATATATATATTTAAGTAAAATTAACTGTTTTTAATTGCAAAAATTTATTAAAACATCACTAATGAGAGTTATATAACATTTTAATTAAAAACATGTTTCAGTACAAAAGATAATAGATATAACTGAAATGTTGTTAATCGTCTTTCATGTGTATATAATAAATTGTATTTATTACATGGCAAATATATATATATATTATAAATTTCGTCACTTGCTTTTAAGCTTTGATTTAAATGATCACTACATGAAGCTTACTAATAGCTCTAAACAAGCTTTATTTTTATAAGTGCCGAAAGAGAAAGAATTCAAAATTTCTAACGGTAAGTCCCTACCTCCAGACCAATTGATTTCAAGCTTATGGCTCACCTCAGTGGAGGGCTGGGAATCTAGAAACTAGATCTAAATTACTAACTCATAAGTCAGCACTTATAAAACACGTTTCCGTTTTTTTGAAAGTCTGAACTTTTTAGACACAGGTTTGCAAACCAGATAGCTATATGGGTCTGAATTCAGCGCAGTTTCGCCATATAGTAATAGCCCTTGAATTATAACATCGTAAAAGCCATCATATATATATATATATATATATATATATATATATATATATATATATATATATATATATATATATATATATATATATATATATATATATATATATAAAGAATGTATGGAGAGATGTATGTTGGGAGTAACAAGAAGAGATCGAAAACGCAATGTATGGGTAAGAGAACAAACAGGTGTTACTGACCTCATTGAAACAATTAAAAGATTGAAGTGGAGTTGGGCTGGACATATGGCTAGAAGAGATGATAATAGATGGACAATTGAAATTTTAAACTGGATTCCAAGAGATTGTAAAAGACCCAGAAGGAGAGCACATGTAAGATGGATGGATGAAATAAGAAAATGTGTAGGGGTGATGTGGAGAAGAGAAGCTAAAGATCGGAGAAGATGGATTAAACTTGGAGAGACCTTCATTCTGCAGTGGATTGATAATGGTTGATAATGATGATGATGATGATATATAAAGAATGACAAATCGAGTCTTTTATTCTATTGGGGAAAAAAATCGAAGCAATATTTAATCTTTCATTAAAATAATTAACAAATATATTTCTGAAAACAATTTTCGAATATGTATGTTTTTGCTGACAACTAGCAATATGAATAATCTTATATTGGAATGAAAATGTTTAATAATAAAGAAGTCTATGTTTATAGTAAGTACTTCACAGTAACTCATTGCTTACTCCGCAAAAGAGTGAAACATTGTTTTGTAAATAAATTTTAATTTTTTCATTCGCATTTAAATAAATGAATAATGTAGTGTTTATTAATTAGAGAAAATAAACTAATTAAATAATAAACATATATATAGCTATTTGTTTAAAGTAATTAGACAGAAAAATAATAACTAGTTATAAAAAATAAAAATTATAATGAAAACTAAAGAAAAATAAACCACCTTAATATTTAATATCTTATTGGTGGTGTTATTTTCATAGGCTGTTGTTAACTTCAAATTCAAAAATAAACAAAAAATTAATTAAAATATTAAGATAAGTCGGAAACAGAATCAATAAGATAAATTATAAAAACATTCTTTTACTGATACTTTTAAGAAATAATCAATACAATGTTAATTTACTAATTTAATTTAAAATTACTGTTATCGTTGAAATAAGCTTTTACTTTAATTAATTATTAAAATAAAGCAAAATATTTATTTTGATTAAAACTTGTATTAAATCTAAAAAAATTAACAGAATGTGATCTTTTTTTAAAATAAAATTCACCTAAGTAATTCATGAGATGTCTTATATTACTGATTATTGATAATATTATAATTAATCTACATAATAGTGAACTTGCTTGAAACAAATGTTATATCTAAAGTTTAATTTATTCTATAGAATGCGGGTATGTTTTTGTGAAAAATATAATATAGTAGTCAATGATGTGGAGGGGGTAATTTATTAATAAATTGAAACCTATAAAGTTTAAGCTAATTCAAATGTATTAACTTGAAGCTTCATAAAAATAGCTGGTTTATGAAAAAAATCTTGACTTGATCTATACTCAGTTCAAATAGAGAAAAAGAGAGCATGCCTTTAAACCATGTATCATTTCAAATTAATTTGGCGATCGGAAAAAATTTTTAGATAAAAAAGCGCCAGTAATCTCATAAGTAATTTTGTATAATAAGTTCATTTTATATCACTTAAAATAAAAACAGATAATTAATAAAATAACCAGAAAACTTGTAAGGAAGTTTTTATTTTAAATATTGATTTGGCATTTTAAGTATTTTATATAATTTAATCAGTAAGTATTTTTCATCCTAACATACGCGCTGTACTGTTTTTATAATCTCTTGTGTTTTAGGTCAAGAGCTTCCTCCTTACTCAACAAGTCTTCTTTGATATACTCTAAAAACAGTACAGCACATGTCTGCGCTAGTAAATAAAATTAAATACTATGAAATTCATAAAATACATTACTTTCATTCAATTGCCGTAGCAAGCATTAAACAATATAACTTTAAAAGATTTGTAAAATATACATATGTATGCAGTAACATGAATTATATATGATAATAGTCAATGGCTATCTTCAAAAGCTATAAACAAATAACACTCTGGAAACAACGGATTAAAAAGAGATTGATCGACCTATTCTTTACGCTTTTATAAGTTTAGTTTTGCTACCATTATGATCCAAATACTGAGTGATCTAATTATATTGCTCAAGGGGAAAGAGTATGAATAATTATTAAATTAATAGTCAATTTCATAAAGAGGGTGACTGAATGTCCCTTTCAATAACATGGTTTTAGTAATCAGAGAGAACTTAGTAATTGTAAACATTAAATTAGCATAGTTCTGCATAATATGATTAAAAAATGAAACAACTTTATTTATAGTGTGTTATGGTTGGATTGATACTTGTGGAAAGGCATTGGATTTTTACATTGAAAATAATAACAAATAAAAATGGGTTTGGAGTCATTATTGTATTAAAGCAGAAAGTTTAAAATCTCTATGAAGAGTTTAGCCAAGAATCTGCATGAATAACTTCAATCCTTTCATTGCAAATAGAAGATAAATATCAAAATCGCAAAATTAACATAAATGTAAATATATTCAAATAACTAGGTGGGCCATATCTGCAGATAATAAAGATGTTGTTATATTACTATAGAATTTTTTAAAAAACTATTGAAGAAAAAGGATATTGACTAAAGCAAGTGTTTAATTTCATGTAACTTAGTTATTCTGATACATTAATGGCTTCGAAAGATTAATATATCATTTCAATATTTTATTCTTAAAAATAAGATGTGGTAGATTTTTTATTTGATTCAATAATAAATGGCAGGCTACATAGAGAAATAATATGAGTAAATATGCAATCTCGTTTTTAATGTTGTTTATACTATAATTAAAGATGTATTCAAATATTATACACACAGAAAAGTACTTGTCTTATATATATATATATATTGAAAAAAATATTGTATTGTAAACAAAACTGATAACAAACTATTTATTAAACTCGCTATATGTTATGGTTGTTTCGAACAAAATGTAATGGATATTAGTATCTAAAATATATCATAGGTCTCAACTAAGCCAATTCAGAATAAATAGATTTTGTAAAGCTATTTACTTTTCTAGAAAATTAAAATAATTTATGTTTAAGCAAATATTATAAATAAAAACATAATAAAAACATATTTAGCATTCAACCCAATTGAGAATACATATAAATAATGTTTTAGCGAGCACTTCTGTACTTAAAAAAATAATTGATTTTTATATTTAGCCTTACTTCTAAAACATTATTTATTTTCGTAATTTTACTTAATATTCCATATATGAACTGCCTTGTGGAATTGTCTTTTTATCATAAATAAACGTTTGTATTTATTCTTCAAAATAAGAAAACATTACCTATTTCTTGTGGATTGGTTTGCTTGCTAAATATATTTCATGTATTTTTTATTTACAACATCTAACAGTTCTTTGCATTTAGAAAAGTTTAAATAAAGTTTAAAATGTTCTAGGCATTCAATTGACATTTAATGATATATGATCGAAGTATTCCAATATATCATCACACCTAAAATACCATCATAATTTATTTCATTTTATTCAATCATTGACAAAAAGCATTGATTAAACATATTTACATTTTTTCCTTGTCCAAATGTAATATTCAATGTTAAATGCAATTTAATAAACAACAAATTAGTCACTTATTAAAAAAGAATCATAATTATAAGGTAAAATGTACCATGTGATTCATAGCATTACATATACACACAATTCTTTAATTTTTAAATAAAGAAGTGTGTCGTGGAATAGCTTACAAACTGAGAGAGAATTGACCAAATTTCTATGTATATTTTGTACTCAGTGACTTTTATATATATTATATCAAGCTTATCTCTAAGTGCATTTGGGTGTACTCTTGGATTATTACTGTAACAAATATGTATCCTGTACACCATATTGCTTATAGAAAAAAATAGTGGCATGTATGTGTAAAAAAATCCTTTAACAAAAGTTTTTGAAGAGATATTTAGATCTATAATTTGATTTTTAAATACAGCTGGTATCTCAGCTCTGACATTATCAACACTGGAACAAAAAAGAAAAATGTGAGATTGTGTTTCTGATTCTCTTTTGCAAGGATTTTAGTAACATTCATATACCTGAATGCACCTTCTGTATTTGTAAAAATAGTTGGTGGATAGATTTCCATGTTCATTTTCATCAGGAAATTAAAGAACTTAAATTCAAGTAACCAGTATCTAAATTCGTGGCATAATTATTAGATGTGGCTTTTCCTTTATAATGTGTAGCTGGATAAAGTAAGGAATATAATTCCCAATAGTGATATTTATTTTTGAAGGGGAATTAAAAAATCTGTATTTCAAAG
The DNA here is from genome assembly GCA_028023455.1 of Epiperipatus broadwayi. Taxonomy (NCBI): domain Eukaryota; kingdom Metazoa; phylum Onychophora; class Udeonychophora; order Euonychophora; family Peripatidae; genus Epiperipatus; species Epiperipatus broadwayi. The sequence continues at coordinate 61,161 of JAQFVV010007221.1, read as the reverse complement.
AATGAGTGTCTGAAAAATGTCACATGACCAGTAATGGGAGGTGGCTTATCTGTTAGTCTGCTTAAAGAATTAAGATGTTTTAGGTTTTGTTTTTACTATTATTATGATTTATTTTATTTGGTCTTTATTCAAACTTAAAATAAAAAGACATAATGAACACTTCTCAGTTCATTCTAGTTTTGTTACAAGTACTTTCCTTGATTGCTTCTCATAATTCTCCACCTCTTTTTATTTGTTTTGACCTCAATCAGTTCTTTTTTTAATCCTTCTTTATATTAGTCTGTATTTGTTTGCAACTCTAAAACAGTTTTTTTTTTATGATTTTTATCTGTTTCATATTTTTAAATACACCTTTACACTATCATTTATACATTTGTCTTGCACTCATTTAACTTCAAGTTTATATAAGTTTAAAGATTTATTTTAAGACCGTTTTTCATCTATTTGAATAGTCTAATATAGCGGTTTTATCTTATTCTCAATATGTTTTGATTCCCTATCAATTTATTCCTAAATACTTTTTATTCTGCCCACATATTCTCTTATTATTCTCAAAACATTTTCTTTCTTAACGATAATCTCTATCAGTTCTTTGTTTAAACTAACTTAATTTCATCGCAGATTTTCCTTTAACTTTTCTCTTTGCTCATGTAACTTTGTTTATGCTTTTATTCAATCATTTCAACAGTACAGATGAATCATTTATCATTTTACAATTCCTAATAAAAACAACAATATTCTATACTAATCAAACTAATTCCTATCGAGCTTTATATATATAAGTCTTATTAGAAACCGTTTTCCATATCAAAAGTTTCTTTAATAAATTATGTACTTGTCACCATACTTTAATTTTTGTATACTTTCTCATTAGCATATATGATGTATATATTTTCAGGAGTGCTACTCCATGTTATACTTTGTTAATTGTACTTTTTGGTGGACAGATTTTCTTGGTCTCTTCTGAACATTTTTATGCCAAAATGATATTACCCTGTCCTAATACCAAATGATTGTAATTGGGATACTTTTAGGATATCAAGAAACTCTAATATAATGAAGTAGGGTGTTTTGTACATTATTTATAATGCAGATGATGTGATCATTATTTTTTACCATTACCTAAATATCGTGGTTTAATTCTTGAAAAAGATGTATTTGATCAACCAGCAGTTCATCCACAAATAAATTATTAGTATGAATGAGAAACTCTTTCATAACTGAGATTCATTGATATAAGTGCCCAAATAATGAATCAAAAAACTAAAAACTTAAATTAATCTCATGTATACATAACCAAATTATTTACCATAGTCAATAAATTTTATTAACTTGATCATTGCCCTTTTCATTCAATATTGTTTCACAACAGGAAGATTTGTCAACGTTTAATCAATTTCTTTTAATCTTTAGCATGTCTTCTCCATAACACATCAACAATACTGTTATCTCATCCATCCATATTACATGTGGTTTCTTTCTAGAATTTTAGAATTTTACAATTTTTTGAGATACAGATTAAAATTTCAATTGTCCATCCAATGCAATTTCTTTTTGAAATATGACTAATCCAACATCATTTCTGTTTCTTAAAACTTTTAATGGTGGTAAACGTAGCTATAATTTCTCTCATCAATGCACTTCATTTTATACTTCTTTTTGTTACTTTTACCATGCATCTCTTCATACATATGGTTGTATTTTACTGGACTATTTCCACCATTTTATATGTGTATTGAATGTCGTTAAAAAATTTAACTTTATGTAAATATTCCAAATACATTCAACTATTAGTAATAGCATATCAAAAGGTTATTATAGCCATAAAAACACATCCATATCCACCTAAAGATTGGTTTCACTATTTGGATGATACATTTATTGTAAGACCACATGGTGAAGCACTGCTACAAACTTTCTGAAAACACACCAACAATATATTCACTTCGATTAAATTCACAATAAAATCAGAACACGAAGAAAAATTGGTATTCCTAGATGTTCTTGTGACAAGACTCAATCCAACTATTTCACCTACTATATTCTATAGTAGTATTCTTTTATATATAAGTACCACCAAATTCTCGTATATCTTACTAATAAATCTTATTAATAATACCGTAAAAACCCACCTAAATTTAAACTTAAATAACGCCAATTGTGTACATATATATTTACAAATATATAAAAATGTGCATTTATATAGACATAAATCTCTAAAATACGCACATATATAATTTTAATAATAATTAAATGAAAAGCGAGTTGTATGTGTGACTTTAGACTACATATATGCTAGAAGATTAATGTTAATAGGGTTTAAAACACTAAGATTTCTTTATTTTGAAATATTTATTAAGTTAGTTATATTTGAAATTTCATAATTCTGCATACATCAGTAAACGAGTTACATATATAGCAAAATGTTTTTCACAAATGTTAGATTTGTTTTTCTAGCCAAAGCAATGATAGAAGAGTTAATCTTTCCCGATATAAGATTGACCAAATTTATATTTAGAATTAAAATTATAACTAAAATAAAAAATTGCATAATTTACAGCGTGTCTACTCAGTTTTTTTTGACCTAATTAAAAGTGATAGATTTTTCCACTGAGGTCTGTGTCTATATCTTTGTTACTAATGGTCATTTTGCCGTAAGGATCTGTTTGTAATTTTTATTTTTAAGATTAAAACTCTCGTTATTTTTTAAAATCAAAAGGTTTTTTATTATATTTTATTTAAAGATTAGAATCTTTGCTTCGATTCTATAATTTTTTAAAGCTTATCTTATTTTAATATTTAAATCAAACATATTAATAATTCGTTATTTGTGCATTTTGAACGTTTGTGCATTTAATTCAGTATTAGATATTTACAAAAAAGTCAAGTATTAAAATTTAAAAGTAACATATATATATATACTTACAATATATATATATATATATTAAATCCTGTTTAATTCAGCAAAGTTAATTCGATAACAGGAGTGATAACAATGGGTTTCATTATCTCAATCACTCTAAAGTATTTTTTGTTTTAGGTTTCTTTTGAAAAATTCCAGGTGCCAAACCTGCTCAAAAAGATAGTGTTTACTTAGAATTATTTCATATAATAATCATCATTATTTACTAATCTTTAAGATAGGCTTCAGAGGTTCACATGCGCTCAGAGCTGGGGATATTTTTATGAATTAGCATGGTTGGGTTAATATTATTATATTTAAACTTATTAAAAAACAAATGAATGAATTAATAAGTAATAAAATTATCATTTGTAACAAAACAAAATAAAAATGGTTTGATTGTAGTTTCATAATCTAAATTTCAAATGGAAAGTTCCAAAACTGCATAAAATTATTAAGTTCATTTTAATAATTAGTTCATATATTATATTCTCTTTTCTTTTAGTAATTTCATGTATAGATATAAAATCAATCATATATATTTTTTCATTTCCAACAAACAATTCATATATTTCAGTCCTTACTATTAATAACTGCACACACATATATATAATCACTAGATGGAACTTACCAATAGCTTTAAACAAGCTTTATTTTGATAGTGCTGCAAGATTAAGTCCCTATCTCCAAACTAAGTTGTTTCCAGCTTATGGCTCACCTCAGTGGAAGGCTATGACTCTAGAAACTAGATCTAAAATACTACCTCAAAAGTCAGCACTTATAAAACACGTTTCTATCAATTTAAAAGTCTGAAGTTTTCAGATAGTAAATGTCTTCAAATCCAGATTTTCAATCCAGATAGCTATATGATTCTGAATTCATCTGTTTCACCATATAGTAAAAGCCTCTGCAATATAGCATCGTAAAAGTCTTCAAAGATACATTTATAATAATTAGTAAAACAAGTCATAAAATTTTGTAATTTGCTTTTACCCTTGAATTTAAATTTAAATGATCACTAGATGGAGCTTACCAATAGCTATAAACAAGCTTTATTTTTATAAGTGCCAAACAGAAAGAATTCAAAATCTCTATCATTAAGTCCCTACCCCAAACCAATTGGTTTTGACTTTATGACTCATCTCGTTGGTGGGCTGGGACTTTAAAAGCAGATCTAGTGATCATTTAAATGCAAGCTTAAAAGCAAGTTACAAAACTTTATGATGTTTTACTAAATATTATAAGTTTACCTTTGAAGGATTTTGCAATGCTATATTGCAGAGGCTATGGTGAAACTGAGCTGAATTCAGATCCATATAGCTATCTGTTTTGAAAAATTGGATTTTAAGATTTTTACCTGTCTGAAATCTTCAGACATCCAAATTAATGGAAACGTGTTTTATAAGTGCTGGCTTTTGAGTTAATATTTTAGATCTAGTTTCTAGAGTCCCAGCTCTTGACTGAAGTGAGCCATAAGCTCAGAACCAAGTGGCCTGGAGATAGGGACTTAATGATAGAGATTTTGAATTCTTTCTCTTTCAGCACTTATAAAAATAAAGCTTGTTTAGAGCTATTGGCAAGCTCCATCTAGTGATCATAAAAGCAAATTATGAAATTTTATGACTTGTTTTACTAATTATTATAAGTGTACCTTTGATGACTTTTGCTTTGCGATGCTATATGGCAGAGGCTTTTACTATATGGTGAAAGTGAGTTGAATTTAGACCCATATAGCTATCTGGTTGGAAAACCTCGACTTGAAGACATTTACATGTCTGAAAAGTTCAGACTTTCAAACTGATAGAAATCTTTCTCCTTCTGCACTCTAAAAATAAAGCTTATTTAGAGCTATTGGTAAGTTCCATTTAGTGATCATTTAAATGCAAGCTTAGAAGCAAGTTACAAAATTATATATATATATATATATATATATATATATATATATATATATATATATATATATATATATATATATATATATATATATATATATATATATATATATATATATACACACAACTCTTAACTAATATACTTTCAATTTGAATTTATTTCCATAATTTACATATAAAATATCGCTTACCATTACATAATATTGAATTTTATTTTCATCTCTGTAAATTCAAAAGCATTCCCATATTATAAAAAAGAATCATTAATCTTTTAATATCTTATCGTTCACCAATTTTTAACTGCATCCCTCCTAGGTTTTCAATATTTATTCTCAGCAGTTAGATTTAGTCCTTTCATAAATTTTCACGAACCATATATTTCTTCTCTTAACACAATTGACATATAAATTAGCTATATTTCTCCATTCTTTCTTTCACTGGCAGTTTATAAGAGGTGGCAATATAATTTCAAACAGGCATCATTTACTGAACTGAAATATATGGTTCAATGTTTTTAAGGTTATGCTACTTATTATTGCCCAGCTTTCTTGGTAAACAGATTTCCTAATATTGTAAAACATTCTCATAATTTCTATTATAAACTAGTAATTTCAATAAGCAGCAATTCACATTCTTCTCTGCAAGAAGTATTTCCCCTGCCTTAACATATTTTGTAGTTTAGAATTCCATTCATTGAGACTGGAACAAAGTTGCCTGATAGATGTTTGCTTACTATCTGTTTCATTCACTACTCTATGACCAGGATGTAGATTATCTTCCTTATTATCTACAGCACCTACCATAATGACGACTCTAGAGAAAAATATTCCTGTGTCTTTCTTTACCAAAAAAAAAAAAAAAATAGCCGTTTGTTTCTCTTGTTTATGCATTACAAAAGAGGAACTTATTTACCGACTTTTCTTATTTTATTTACAATAAAAAAAGTTAATTCGTAATTCTTTTTCCTGGATTCAAATTCACCATTCTGTTTTATATCAAAATTAACAACCTTGGTACAAAAGTTAGCTTTGAACGTTCCATCATGAGATTTTGAATGAAATGGATGACTGAAGAATTGTTAGTTAGAGGAGTTTAAAGCCTGTTCATTAAAGTATGAAGATTGGCTAGCTTAATATAAAGCTGAGCACTGAATGCTGGTTTAGCACTAAATACCTATATTGGTGATTATTTATCTTTTCAACATGTATGTGATCAGGTGGGTCAGCAATATGATGAGATGGCATGGAGATTTGGGAATCTTGTGAAAGCCTGAATTCGAATTCCTTATATATAACATTATATGTACAGATGTGTGTAAACCTGTTCTGTGTATTAAGTTACAAAATTTATAAGGTTATATTTTCAAAATATATATGCGTAAGCACACACCCGTGTTATTCTTCAAATCTACTCATGTACCATTTATACTGCTACTACTAGGTTTACATATTGTTCCTGTTTAACGGAAGACAATGGGATAATGGAACTTTCCATTTTCTCATTTCTATATGACTTAATACTTTATTAATTGAAGTGCATTTCTTTCTATCTGTATCATATGTTAGATATTTCTAGATAAAATTTCAATTTGAACATCATTCTTGTTTTCTCATAAGTTGATTTTTTTTCTTTTAATTACTAAAAATTTAAGGATCCTCTCTTGATTTCTCACAAGCTGGAAGTCTCCTCTTTTCTGGTTATAGTTAAGTGTGTCTATCTCGCTTTAGCTGAATTTGGTAGTTTCTCTTTTTAATTTATCTCAATACATTTTAATAATCATTATACAGATTAAAATCATATTTGCTTTCTCTTTTGTCGTTTTCCAGTTTTTCATATTTTTTACTTTATAAAATCATTGTACAATCTCCTTCATTCATAAAACATTGCTCTTTTAAACAAATCCAAGCCTCGACATGGAATAAGCCATTCTTTGTGTTTCTATAATTAAATTTTACCTTTGTCCAAATATTTATTTATTGGTGGAGATATCCTTCGTGATGATTTAAAATATACAATCTTTTCTTCATTCTGATCGGATCCTTTACCTTTATCTTACTCTTCATTCCACTTTTCTTTTTCTTTGGTGCAAATGCTGCAGTATTTGATAATCTGTCATTAGTAATCCATTGTTTTAAATTTACGTTAATAGTATAGTGTTTTATTTTTTTAAATCACCTTTTATTGTTTAGCCTTTTTTTTTGTAGGCTTTGTAATATCGAATAGTTCTATTTTTAAATTTTTTCATGTCTTCTTCCTTATTACTATTCAGGCAGATGACTTGATCTTCTTGTTATAAATAACAATCTCAAAAGATTTCTTAAACGATAAAGTCTGGCACATTTTTTGCATCAATAGTTATTTTCGTGGATGCTTTAATTAAGACTTTCTGTTCATTAACATCTCTACAAAAGTGCACTAAATTTCAACTCAGTACTTTACTGCACATGCTTCTACATATAACGCTTCTATTATAAAGGTGTTATTATCTTCGACATTTTCAATATCCTTTATATTGCTAATAACTTGGTTTACATAATTTTGCATAATTTCAGTAAGATTGGTCTCATCTGTACCTTTTGTAGATTTTTCTCATCATTTGCCACCGCAAAGTTTTCAACTATTTTCTTAAACCATTCTTTATAACTTTGTTCCATTTTTTCCTAAAGTTTTTGATTCCTTTCTTCAAATTTTTATCCCTACTATCAAATTTGTCTTTAATTTTTTTCAGGATGTCATCAAAGTTTTTATCTTTTTTTTTACTATATACTTTTTCTTTGAATTGTGAATACATTTCTTCAGTTTTTGGTTGCGTTACTTCAAATTTTTGTTTCATAATTGCAAACAGCATTTCTATATTAAATGCATTTAATTTCTATTATCCATGTATTTGTACAGTCTTCATTTCTTCTTCAACACCCAACGATAGATCCATCGGTTGTTATGTTTCTGGTTTTAGCGAATCCATATACATTTTTGAGCCGTACTTATTTGCTTTTTTGTAGAGTTATCATGAGTATGTATGTATAAATGTTTTTAATTCTTGATTAACTACCCATATTTTCTTAAAGATTTGCACTGATTTCTTTTTTTTCTACAGTATTATAAATTAATAACGCATTAGTCTTAACCACAACATACAGTCCCTTCCAAAAATAGTGTGATCTGTATCTTCTTTTATATTATATTTATATTGCCGTTTATATTGTTATATAACTTTCTTTCCTTTATTTATAATATATACAGTTATATGCTAGTCGTTTTCATACTTTAACTCAGTTTAAGTATAAGTAAGGGAATGTTTAGATCTTAAAGGTGATGGTAGCGGTAATTATGTACTTAGAAAATAAATAAAAAGAATGCTTTAACCTACTTTATGTAATAGTAATACCCCAGTAATTCGGTTTTGAACCCAAATAATTGACAAATATATCTAAGATACTCATTGTCCATCAAAGTTATATCTATTTTGAGAAATGTAGAACGACCCCAGAACATAGATCTGTAAATCTTATAGATCCTGTTTAAACTTAACAAAATTAATTTTACAACAGCAATAATGATAATGGGTTTTATTATCTCAATCACGCTAAAATATTTTGTTTGTTTTAGGTTTTTATTTGAAGAAATTTCATGTGCCAAACCTCTTCAAAAAGAAAACGTTTACTTTGAATTTTTTTATATAACTATCACCGTCATTTACCAATCTTTATCATTCCTTTCAGTGGTTTGCAGGTGCTCAGAGTTATGAATATTTTTAATATCTAGCATATGATTCGGTCAAAGTAATAATCTTTTATGAGTAACAAAGGAATGGATTATTAAATGTAAATTTGCAATACTACATAAAATAAATAAGATCATTTTAATATATATTATACCGAGACAAAGTCGGTATATGTATTATAACAAGACAAGTCGATGTAAATAAACACACACACACACTCAAGCAGTATAAAATACTCGTAACATTATATTTATAACCTTTAATAGTTTTCTTCCCATTTATAAACTACATTTATAAAATACAGATAATAATTGTCTAATTAAATAGTTAAGGCTTTCACATAAAATTAATAATAGGACACTCTCTAAAATAATATAATAAAGGAAAATATAATATGCTCTAATAAATATTCAAAGTTAATTTCCATTTGTATGCGCCACGGGATTTAAAATGTTTCTTTTTAAATTATAATTTTAGCAAAGATAAAACTTTTAGAAATGATTTGAGAAAAGATTAAATGCTCGACTTCTAAAATTAATGTAGATTGTATTGTTCTTGTAAGACTCGCACACACGCATGCACTCAAAGTATGAATGAATAGAATTTGGTTAACAGAGATTGCAACATGAGATTGCCAAGACCAAAAATTTGCCTTAAGCAAAAATGATTGAGTGAACATTACGTCAAACACGGACCTGAACGACAACTCTTAAAAAGATGGAACTCTGGGGGGAGATTGGATCCTAAGATAAGGATTACATCTTATAAATATCAAACGAAATCTATTCAATGACTCTTGCTTGCTTTTTCTTTTCCGTTGTTATTATTATTGCTGTTGTTGTATTTTTTTTGGTTGCTGTTATCATTGTTGATATCGTTGCTGAAAGAGTTCTTCACTTAATGTGCTTAGTTAATATAGCGTGACATAGAATAATAGTCTTTCAGTTCGCCGTATTCAAATCCAAGATGATCATTATGAAATTAATACTTAGAGCGTCGGTTGTCATGAGGGGCTAGGAAAAACCCTTCAGTGATTGACCGACGCCTCCACCACCAAATATCTCCGGCTATGGAAATTCAATAACATCTCCCACGCGAAATTAATGCTCCAACCTAATCATTATGTTCCGAGAAATACCAACATCGTCCAGACCATGCTATGCTCACTTTAAAATCACTTCACTATGAAAGCCATCTCCCACGTTCAAACCCCTCGCCTCACCACTCAAGCAGCGGAAGTCAAAATCAAAATCCTAGGTAATAGTTTATTTTTTTATTAGTTTCATTCACTCAATTCGTAAACTCTTAAAGGCAATCTCATAGTTAACTAACAATACACTTGCGTAAATAAAATCATAAATTTGCTGTAATATTTAATCTATTATTGTAATCTATCTTAATCGTAGGACTTTTCAAAACATGAACTTTGAACTTAAGTGACATCTAATAAACCATAATCCGTACTCTCAAAATGTAAAAAGGAAACTTGTATTTATCATTCATAACTTTATTATGTTTAAGATGTTTCTCTGCGAGCCTGCAATGTGTGTATGTGCGTGTGCGAATAAATTCAAATTAATATTTTATATTCAATAAATTCGTTCAGTATATAAACAAGTCGAGCATTTCTCAAGTCTTTTCATACAATTAAAGTCTTATCTCATTTACTCTTGATCGTCCCTAAATTTATCATTAAGTTATACTTATTTAGATTTAGATTTAATTTTTTTTTGTTTCTTTTTAAAATGTCTTTGCCAACATCGTCCGTAAGTCACGATGTTTATTTATTTTCCCTTAGTTAAGATAGACTTAAGAATTGGGCGAGTCTATGATAAATGTATAAACAAATGTCAAACAATTATACTGAATATAGCGTATAGGGGGGGATGATCTTATAAGCCTAGTCGCTCGGGGCATAAACTAACCATCGCAAATAATGGTCACAAACAACCAATAATCAAGTCTAGTGCGAGGATCAATCAATTAGCAAACTAAAACTTCTTTCCCATTAGTGAACTGTGCGTCTTTTCCGTAAGGAGTTGTCTTTGAAACAATCATGTAACGGCCTTGAGAAAACCTTATTGGTCCATGCTGGGAGTTTGAGCCGGTGGGCGGGATTAGACTTCGAAATCGTTTTGATGTGATGAAGGTGATGCGCAGTAATTAAATTCCACTTAAATAATTCGTATCTGGCGCCCCCTTGTGTGGATAGTGGATAACTATCGATATAAGTAAATAAATAAAGCCTTACGCTATGTCATGTTTATTTCGAAGCCCGTAATCTCGTGGGAGAGTGCACATATTACAATTGGCGCCTCCAACGTGAGGCTAATACAAATGAAGCTTACAAACGTAAAGTTAATGGCAAAAAATGTGTTAATGAAGCAAATCAAGATATTAGCAAAAGCGGCCTAACCTCGAGAAAAGACGCAAAACTTTTTTCATGTAAACAAAAGTTTTGGACGGATATAAATAAACGGAACAAAAAACACAGCGATTCATAGTACCTCAAACTTTTAAATAAAACTTTGGGAGCCGGAAAGAAATAAATAAATATAAAAAAAAAAAAAAACATAGCAGGAGATAGAGGAGCGGACGTCGGTCAGTCGCTGTTATCATAAATAAATAAAATAAAAGCAAAATAACCACATTCCCGGAAACGGTAGTAATAAAAGTTATAATAGAACAGAGATAGATAAAGAATAAAAGAAGCTATCACCAAATGGACAACAATATCGATATCACGTGGGAAGAGACAGGGGAAAGCCCTATAACTTCAAGAAGACAGAAGTGATAGAGGAGGTCAATCAGACATGAAAATACTAATAAGAATGATGAGCCAGATGATGAAAGAGATGAAGGAGGGGAGAGAGGAACTCATTAGGGAGATCCCGGAAAATAGGGAAGAGAGATACCGAAGAGTCGGAGAGGAGGAGCAGGGCAAAGAGGAAATAAAGATCGCGAAGAGGAAAATGAAATCACCCTCGATAAAAAGAGAGATCGGCACAGCGAAGCGACAATAGAAGAGGCAAGAATTGAAATAAAAACAGCCAAGGCAGGACTGGAAGACATCGTACAAAAGGTGGACGCGATGGATAGAAGGATAGAGGAGATCGAGCCACAACGGAACAGACCGGAGGAAGTCATGGCCAAACGTATGGAGGAATTGGAGAAGAGAGTCGAACGGAGAATACATGCGCGGGAACCAAGCCAGTCGTAAGCAAAGGCAAATCAAAATTGAAACCTTCAGAGCAGGCAAGAACGAGAGTCCGATGGACCACGTAGAGAGCGCACGGAACCTGTTCTCTCGCGCCCTCTAAACCAGAACCCTGACAAAATTAAGATTGCACAGCAATGTACTTACAAGGGCCGCCAGCTAGGGACTGGTGGTGGACGATTGAATTTAAACTTAGGATCGCTCGTAGAGTATCGGAGGAGATACTACGGAGTTTTTGGAACGCCAACTGACAGGAGGGGATCTACTTCCACATTACCACCTAGAAGTACGGGTCCAAACCGGGCGAGACTATAACCCAATTCTACTATAGGCAGGTGGCCTGCCTCCAACAGCTGCCAGCATATCACATGACCGAAGAGCAGACCGCCTCAGACCGTCAGACATAACATGCCGACGGACATCAGGCGGATGATGATAAGCCGGGATGACAAGGGCATCCACTAGATGGGAGACGCCGTAGCAAGATTCGAGCGAGCAGAAGGACGGGGAAGGCAGATAGAGAGGCCAAGACCAGATCTAGAAAGGAGAAAACTACCACCAGATCGATACTAGTAAACACAAGAAAAAAAAAAAAAAACACACGCTGAAGGACACGGACTCGCCCCAGGAATATGGTCACCGGATTGCGATTGATAAACAACTAGTACTATAGGAAACGACCTCGGACCGGAAGAAACATACAAGTCGCGTCACATCATACACAAACAAGGGGGGAAGGGGGGTCAATAAACCATCTTTTCAACTAAAGCAGTAACTAACGGAAGAAAACTAGCCACTTTAAATAAATCAGTATTTTGAAAGCCACTTTAAATAAATCAGTATTTTGAAAGCCACTTTAAATAAATCAGTAGTTTTGAAAGCCACTTTAAATAAATCAGTATAGTGAAAGCCGTTTTAAATAAAGCAGCAATTGTGAAAGCCATTCTAAAGATTCCTGAAAGCCATTTTAAATCAAAGAACGTCACCCGCCTTCAACTAACACATATTAATCAAAAACACACGGGAAAAGACACAGAGACCAACTAGAGAAAAAGGAAAGGCCGGATCACGAGAAGTGCACTATTCTTGTTCCTTCCCCTCACTATTACCATTGTGCCAGGAGGTACAGAGCTCGGATGTTTTGAGTACTTAGGGTTCTGGATTATTCGCCACCTCGTATTTGTCGTCGTTTTTCAGAGGGGACTTCGGATAGGTCCATCCCCCTGCCTCCCATTAGATAGGCCGTAAGGAAAGGCCGAGATATTCGTAACCTTGCATCATGGGACCTGGAAATGTCCATCCCTATGCCAACCTTCCACCCAGGGTGCCTGTACCAGATTGGGCAAGATATTACCAATTATGGCACGCCGAGCTGAGTTCGTAGAGATCGAGTCCAAGCCTGCTACCACATAACCTGCCACTTAGTTTTCCTTCATGTGAGGGAAAGTCGAACCATAGGACAGTCGGCCAGAATAGACAGTTAAAAGTCATGAAGAGCGGGGTAAAGAGAAAAATAATAATAAATAAATTTACATGGAAAAAATTAAAATGCCAAACCTCGCATTTTAATTTTTGGACGGAGCGCGGGGATATATACCGAGACAAAGTCGGTATATGTATTATAACAAGACAAGTCGATGTAAATAAACACACACACACACTCAAGCAGTATAAAATACTCGTAACATTATATTTATAACCTTTAATAGTTTTCTTCCCATTTATAAACTACATTTATAAAATACAGATAATAATTGTCTAATTAAATAGTTAAGGCTTTCACATAAAATTAATAATAGGACACTCTCTAAAATAATATAATAAAGGAAAATATAATATGCTCTAATAAATATTCAAAGTTAATTTCCATTTGTATGCGCCACGGGATTTAAAATGTTTCTTTTTAAATTATAATTTTAGCAAAGATAAAACTTTTAGAAATGATTTGAGAAAAGATTAAATGCTCGACTTCTAAAATTAATGTAGATTGTATTGTTCTTGTAAGACTCGCACACACGCATGCACTCAAAGTATGAATGAATAGAATTTGGTTAACAGAGATTGCAACATGAGATTGCCAAGACCAAAAATTTGCCTTAAGCAAAAATGATTGAGTGAACATTACGTCAAACACGGACCTGAACGACAACTCTTAAAAAGATGGAACTCTGGGGGGAGATTGGATCCTAAGATAAGGATTACATCTTATAAATATCAAACGAAATCTATTCAATGACTCTTGCTTGCTTTTTCTTTTCCGTTGTTATTATTATTGCTGTTGTTGTATTTTTTTTGGTTGCTGTTATCATTGTTGATATCGTTGCTGAAAGAGTTCTTCATTTAATGTGCTTAGTTAATATAGCGTGACATAGAATAATAGTCTTTCAGTTCGCCGTATTCAAATCCAAGATGATCATTATGAAATTAATACTTAGAGCATCGGTTGTCATGAGGGGCTAGAAAACCCTTCAGTGATTGATCGACGCTCCGCCACCAAATATCTCCAAAGCTATGGAAATTCAATAACATCTCCACGTGAAATTAATGCTCCAACCTAATCATTATGTTCCGAGAAATACCAACATCGTCCAGACCATGCTATGCTCACTTTAAAATCACTTCACTATGAAAGCCATCTCCCACGTTCAAACCCTCGTCTCACTCGAAGCAGCGGAAGTCAAAATCAAAATCCTAGGTAATAGTTTATTTTTTATTATGTTTCATTCACTCAATTCGTAAATTCTTAAAGGCAATCTCATAGTTAACTAACATACACTTGCGTAAATAAATCATAAATTTGCTGTAATATTTAATCTATTATTGTAATCTATCTTAATCGTAGGACTTTTCAAAACATGAACTTTGAACTTAAGTGATATCTAATAAACCATAATCCGTACTCTCAAAATGTAAAAAGGAAACTTGTATTTATCATTCATACTTTATTATGTTTAATATGTTTCTCTGCGAGCGTGAATGTGTGTATGTGCGTGTGCGAATAAAATTCAAATTAATATTTTATATTCAATAAATTCGTTCAGTATATAAACAAGTCGAGCATTTCTCAAGTCTTTTCATACAATTAAAGTCTTATCTCATTTACTCTTGATCGTTCATAAATTTATCATTAAGTTATACTTATTTAGATTTAGATTTAATTTTTTTTTGTTTCTTTTTAAAATGTCTTTTGCCAACATCGTGCCGTAAGTCACGATGTTTATTTATTTTCCCTTAGTTAAGATAGACTTAAGAATTGGGCGGGTCTATGATAAATGTATAAACAAATGTCAAACAATTATATTGAATATAGCGTATAGGGGGGATGATCTTATAAGCCTAGTCGTTCGGGGCATAAACGAACCATCGTATTGGTCACAAACAACCAATAATCAAGTCTAGTGCGAGGATCAATCAATTAGCAAACTAAAACTTCTTTCCCATTAGTGAACTGTGCGTCTTTTCCGTAAGGAGTTGTCTTTGAAACAATCATGTAACGGCTTTGAGAAACCTTATTGGTCCATGCTGGGAGTTTGAGCTGGTGGGCGGGATTAGACTTCGAAATCGTTTTGATGTGATGTAAGGTGATGCGAGTAATTAAATTCCACTTAAATAATCGTATCTGGCGCCCCCTTGTGTGGATAGTGGATAACTATCGATATAAGTAAATAAATAAAGCCTTACGCTATGTCATGTTTATTTCGAAGCCCGTAATCTCGGTGGGAGAGTGCACATATTACAATATTTTATTCTCTTTTCGTTTAGTAATTTCATTTCTAACAAACAATTCATCTATTTCAATCCTTACTTTCAATAACCCTACACAGTGTATATAAGTGAAGTAAAACTCAACACTTCACCAATATACTTTCAGTTTGAGTTTATATTCGTATTTCATGTATAAAATATGGTATACCATTACATATTGAATTTCTTTTAATCTTCCTAAATTTAAAATCTTTTCCATATTATAAAAGGGAATCGCTTACTTTTTAATCTCTAAATATCTTACCGTTTACCAATCCTTCCCGTCATCTCTCCTCCTAGGTTTTAGATATGCATTCTCCACTTTCTAATATTCACACATTGGACATGTAAATTAGTTTTACATTAGTATAGTACGCATGAAATGCAATTTTCTTATGTCTTTAATTACTAAAAGAAGGAAATAGCGTTTTGCTTTCTTTTGTTTATGCTTTACAAAAGAGAAAATTATTTGCCGGCTTTTTTATTTTATTTACAATAAAAAAATTTTAGTCCATAATTATTTTTTCTATATTCGAATTCACCATTCAGTTTTCTAACAAAAAAAATAAGATTTTATTTTCAATATGATTTGAAATAGGTGAAACAAAAAAGATCTTGAAATGTATTTTTATTTACAGCTGCATATGTCTCTATTTTATCTGAGTAACCATAAACCTTTCCATTTTTTATTCTTCAAATTACTAGGTTTATATATTTTCTGCTTTTAAAAGGAGACAATGGGTTAGTGTAACTTTCCCTTTTTCATTTGTATATCAATTAATACTTCAATTGATTTAAGGGCATTTCTTTTTATCAGTACCATATATTAGACAATTCTAAATAAAATTTCAATATGAACATTATTCTTGCTTTCTCGCAAGCAGATTTTTTTCCTTTTCATTATTGCAAATTTAAGTGTCTCTCTTGCTTTCTCGCAAACTGGAAATCCCTTTTTTTCTGGTTATTGTTCATTTTAAGTGTCTATCTTGCTTTATCTCAAACTGGTAGTTTCTGTTTTTAATTTATCTTTATACTTTTAATGTTTATTTTCTAGATTAAAGTCACTTTTACTTTCTGTTTTGTCACCTCCGAATTTATCGTATCTTATACTTTGTAAAACCACTGTACAATTTTGAGCATCTTTTGTGTTTCTACAATTGAATTTTATGTCTCTCCAAATATTTATTTATTGGTGAAGAGCATCATTGTAATGACATAAAAAAATACAATCTTTTCTTTATTCTGGATCGGATCTTTTACCTTCATCTTACTTTTTTTCTATTTTTCTTTTTCTTTGGTACACAGGCGGCAAAATTTTGTCAATCGGCTTAATAAAGTATACGCTAAAGATGACATTTTCATCGGATTTAGCAACAGCCTCGTCAAAAAACAAAATATGGCACTTCTACAAAAACATCAACTCCAACATCCCCTCCGACGATAGACAATGGTTTCTCTTTGCATATATTTCATCCCTCATTAAAACTTCCAAGAAAGTGTTTTCATCTATGTACCACTTTGACTGTCGAACCCCCTCTAACTCCATTAGATTTCTAAATAACTTGAACTAAACACTAGCATCTGCTCTCATTTCTTGTACTGTTTATAAAATCCAATGTCCACACACTGGTAGTAATTCAACCTATTTTGGTGAATCTTATGCATCACTAGACACTCGTTTATCTCAACACCAAAACACCTTCAAGAAAGCCACCACCAAACCAGAATGCAGTTCATTATTTTTCAACCTACAAAAATTAATCGGACACTTTTTCACATCAACCATGGCAACTACTCATTAAATAGACAGAGACAACTCACGGCGAAATATTAGAGAAGCATAATTTATAACTAACTCCCTCCAAACTATTAACAGAAGAGACTTATCCTTCCCCTTCTGAAAAAAAGACTTTATAACACGCACTCAAATGTATATAATTGCAATACAATGTTCCACCACATCGTAGTTTTATCCCAGCTATGAATATGAAAGCTTAAGCGATGTGTAATACATCAACTCTAAAGCTCAAGCTTCTCTTTAGCTGCGTACTTGCGCACTACTATCCAGTTATTTTAATTAAAGCTAAGTATAAACTTAAGTTTTTACTATTCACACTAATAGTACATTGTGTTACTTTTTTAATCACCTTTTATTGTTTAGCAATTTTGTTTTGTATGTTTTATAATGTCGAACAATTTTATTTTTATCTCTCTTCATGTGTTCTTGCCTATTACTATTCAGGCAGATGACATCTCAAGTGACCTTTTAAAGAGTAAACTCTGGCACATTTTTATATCAATAGTTATTCTACTTTCTCTTCTTTAGCATTTTTACAAAACTGCCCTAAATTCCAATTCAATACTTCAGTGGTGTTTTCCAATAGCGTACTTGGCCCTAGATGCAAAGTTTCTATCGTAGAGGTTTTATCTTTTCCGACAATAACAACATCTGTTATATTGCTGATATCTTCACTAATTTCATCTACAATGCTTGTATAAGTTTGAATAATTTCAAGCGAATTGGTATCTACTGGATCTTCTTTAGTTTTTTTCCTCTTGATGGATCATTTCTTTTTTTTGCAACTATTTTCCGAAGCCATTACTCATATCTTTGTCCATTTTTTCTAAGAAAAAAATTGTATTTCTTCAAATATTTTATTCCTATAATCCAGTTTTTTTTTTCAAATTCATGGCAGATACTTTAAATTTTTTATCACTATTATTCAGTTTTTTTTTAATTCTAAATGCCTTTCTTCATTTTTTAGTTGTGTCTTCTCAAATTGTTATTCCATAAATGCAAACATTTCTATAATAAAAGTGGCTGGTTTCTATTCTCCCTGCATTTGTATTGCCTGTATTTCTTCTTGAATTACCAGCTCTGCGTCCATTGGTTTTACTGCTTCTGATTAGATGAGTATTTATTTATAAATGCTTTTTAATTTTTTGATTAACAATACTGTCTTTACTTGTAGAGTTATACGAATTTCTCTTTTTTCTGTAATATATCATAAATTAATATTACGTGAGTCTCAACTGCAACGTGTAATCCCTTCCAGGATAGCGCTTCTCTTTCTGTCTTACATGCTACCATTTTTAATACTATAACTCTGTTTAAGTATTATTAAAGGATTGTTCAGACCTTAAATACAATGGTAACACGAATTATAAGCAATAAAATTTTAAAAATCAATATTTTAACGCAACATTATGTTGTGATAACACATCAGTAATTGGAGTTTTAACCCAAGCCAGTGACAGATACAATAAATTTAAGATAGTCCATGCTAAACTAGCATATATCTCTTTTCAATAATGTTGAAATATCCCATTACATAAATCTGTAAATATTATCAATCCTGCTTAACTCAGTTAAATTAATTCAACAATAGGAATGATGGTGGATGTTTTTATTACCTCAATAACTAAAGTATTTATTTGTCTTGGGTTTCTATATGAAAAAATTTCACGTGCCAAACCTGTGTACTCAGAATTATTTTATATAACAATCATTTGCCAATTCTTACAACAACACCCCAGCATACCCCTCAGTTGTATTTTTATGTTGGACTGTTTCATCATCTAATATGAGTATTGAATTGTTTTAGTAAAATTTAACTTTATTTAACTATTCCAAATGCATTATTCAACTGTTAATAGCATATCAAATAAGTTAGTATATGCACAATGTTTCAAGAAGTATTATTATCCCCTTTTCTTTGGGTATTGCTGACCTGACCAGTGGCAGTACTAGCATGGGATTCAAACATGGACCCTTAGATTCTTGAGTACTGAAATTTTAAGGTAACACTCTAACCAATTGAACCATCCTGCAAAAGACAACAGTTAGTAAAAATTTCATATACTTATCTGTGATGTTCCTGATTTCTCCACTTTTTCCTAAGAACAAAGTTGATTAGTGGTCTCTATACATTGTTTATAGTTACACTAGGATAGCTTATGGAACGTTTTGTCATTATCATGTGAGTAGCTTCTTTAAATTTTCTTCTTTGTATCTTTTCTTCTCTGTCCAATATTTTTGTAATTTTCCCAATTGAAGATACATTCATTGACACATACATGGTCTGCTATCAAAGACACATCTGTTTTCTCTCTTTTAATAATCAGTTTGGGTTCTTGAAAATGCTTCTCAATGGAATGACTGATCTCACCAATATATGTTTTTCCACATTCACAAAGTATTTCAGAGATGAAGTTTTTTCTTTTTACCATTTCAAGTTTACACTTTGTAGATTTTAGAATTCCTCGTAGAATAATGTGACTCTGGAAAGCTGTTCTGAAGTTAAACTGATGGCAGATTTGATTTAATTTATCTCCTATTTTTGGAATGTATGGGTACACTACAGTACTAATAATTGTCTTTCTCTTCATGGTTCCCTTTGTTGTCTATTTAACATTTTCTTAACAACAGCTGATGGCTAACCATTTTTCATAAAAGTTTGTTCTATATAAATCTTTTCTTTTTCCAAATCACTGGTTTCTGAATAAACTTATTTTACTCTGTTTCATAGTATAACGATCTG
The DNA here is from genome assembly GCA_028023455.1 of Epiperipatus broadwayi. Classification (NCBI taxonomy): domain Eukaryota; kingdom Metazoa; phylum Onychophora; class Udeonychophora; order Euonychophora; family Peripatidae; genus Epiperipatus; species Epiperipatus broadwayi. The sequence goes on along the minus strand of JAQFVV010007221.1, from coordinate 41,141 downwards.
GATAAATAGGAATCTTACTGTTTCTGCACTACAAGGGCGCCACCTAGGCCGATTGAACCTAGGAACATTTATAGAGTAGGCAGATACGTAAGTTAAAAGAAAACTTATTTTATAATGGTTGATTCAGACTGTTAGCCCAGTGTCACTAGCTCAGGGAGTAGCAGAGATTTAAGACATTTTTATAAGTTTAATAAAGATTTATATCTTAAAATATATTAATATTTAAAAAAGAATAAAATAAGCCACTGCCAGTAATTAACACACAAACATTTATTTATGCACATATATAATATTTAAAATTATTTTAATATCAGTTTTACATTTTAAAATTTAACTTACATTTTTAACTTTGATTTTTAGATTTTAATTTTTATAAGCTTTATAAGTTCGCACAGATGAGTTTAGTATTTTTATTTAGAGTGTCTAGTATGAATAGACTACATAGATTTGTATTTGAAAATAAAATATTATGTCCCTCATTTAACTTTAGGCCAAAAGTTTGCAGTCAAACCGGCGTCAATCCATCTGATACATTGATGTATTCAGTGTAATACGAATACGGCAGCACAAAAGGTTAAGAAAAAATTGACTCTCATCATATAGGAATACTACATCTATCTGATGATAAGAGCAATAAAAAAAACTCCATTGGAAGGGACAGTGGTCCTTTTCACTGAACTTACAATCCCATCCATAGGCAAAGAGGGGGTGTGCGGTGTATACTAATGATTCTGCCTGTAGCGAACCTCATACTACATCTACAATTATACCAATATATCAAATCCATTGACCTAATTCAACTATGAAACGAATAACCTAAGATTACCCTCCCCTAATAAAACTAATATAACTTTAACAAATATATATAGCCATTCATGCCCAACTTAAGTTTAGCATTTATATAAGTTTGTTTTTAATGTTGAGTATAGATCGGATACATGGATTACATGCTCAAAAACATTTCAAAATAAACATAAATGATCAAAATATAAAGTCATTGGTGTAATTGCAGAGGAATTTCACAAGAAACTCATATGACATTCATCATAAGATGCCGCATTGACACCAATAACTCAAAAGACATCTGAATAAATACATTTTAGATATTCAGCATAAGATATCATTATTTACCAAATGTCTATATACTTTAATCAAATATGAAAACAGAAACATAAAAAAACATGAACGAATCCATGCAAGTGTCTATACCCAACTTAAATTTAAGATAAAAGAAAATCATCATAAAATTTTAAAAGAACAAAAAAAATAAATGGAAATGATTTTAACAGACAAATAATGCATTCAATCACATAATTATAATTAATAACTGATTAAGTTTGGTCAGATAGGAAACTATTTGTATTATTTATTGAAAGGTTTATAATTAAGAGTTCTTATTTTCAAATTAATATTTCTTAAAGTTTATATAGTTCTTATGATTTTTTAAAACGTTACTCTTTATCCATTGCTTGCCGTTTGGAATCCAGTTAGAAATTTATCCTTTATGGTAGTTGGTTTTGTTCTGGGCCCCGATGTCCGCAGTATAGAAAAAATAATGTCATTTCTTTCTCTTCTTTTTTTTTTTAGCAAAACTGAAGGGATTGAAGAGTGCGTCTTTTCAATCTCTTCGCCTTCAACTCTCCCCACACTAACACATCACTCCTCTATCACATCACTGTCCTTCTTTTTTTCTTTCACTTACTTTTTATATTAATTTTAAGGATCCAATAGACATTACGTCATTGATGATGATGATCCTTCCATTGAGATCCAATTCCCCGATGGATTTCTTTCATTGGCTATTAGTTTCTATTGTTTTTCTATCTGACCATTGTTTATACATTTCAAATGCCCAAGGGCTAGTTTACTAATTAAAATAATCATTTCCATTTTACAAAAGCATTAATTAATTTATATACATTCTTGAAGATATATTTTTATCTTCAATTAAGTCTTTTTAAGTTTTTGCTTTTAAATTACTTTTTCTATTTTTAATAAAGTTCTGTTTTAATAATTTTTTTTTCATCTGTGCGATTTTATATATAGGTGAGTTTAGATGATATTTAATTTCAATTTGTAATTCTTAAAAAAAAAAGAAGTTTTAATTTGCGAACTTTTCAATGTCTCAATTTTAAAAAAAAAATAATGTAATGGCGTATGTGCCCATTACAGTAGTGATAGTACAATTCCATGTTCTGTGTTTCTGATGTGATTGGATGTAGAGGCTAAGTATTTTCCTGTATGTGTAGGATTTTCAGTAAACTGTAGTTTTGAATTTAGCATCAGGGAGTCCTGTTACAAGAACGTTTAAGAATGCCACATTTTGCTCTTGCTCTGATTTTATTGTGAATTTAATTGAAGGGAACATATTGTTGATATGTTTCCAAAAAATTTGTAGAAGTTCTTCACCATGTGGCCATGTAACAAATATATCATCCCCATAGTAAGGCCAAACCTTAGGTGGATATGGAGTAGTTATTATGGCTAAGCTTTCAAGTTCTTCCATGTAAATATTGCTAATCAGGGGAGACAATGGTGAGACCATACCCATTCCTTGATTTTGTTGTAAGAACTCTCTGTTAAATTGAAAGTCTGTCATTTTTATGCAGAATGTGGATAGTTTATTTATGAATGTACCATGTGAAGAAGGTTTGTCTATTGTAAGGAACATATGAAATGGTGATAATAATTTACAAACCACAACAGCTCTTCCTATTGATAATATAATGAAACTATTAACTTATTCTAAATAAAAACAACCTACTTTCAATATAACACAGAATTCTTCCAACAAAATCAAGGAATGGCTATGGGTTCACTATTGTCTCTTCTTATTAGCAATATTTACATGAAAGCACTTGAAACCTTAACCATAAATACTATTCCATATCCAACTGATATTTGGCATCACGATGTGGAAGATACATTGGTTGTATGATCACATGGTAATGCACTGCTACTAACTTTCTGGAAACACATCAACACCTTATTTCCTTCAATTAAATTCACAATAAAATCAGACAATAACAAAGATTGGCAATTTTAGATGTTATTGTGTCAAGACTCCCTTTTTGCAAAATCAAAACTATAGTTTACCAAAAACCTATACATACAATTGTAACAGTAGCCAGGTTTAAACCTTGTTACAAAGGAGTTACACAATATTTCCTAACTTCCTAGATGAGTGTGAGTCTAATAAATTGGATTCAGTGTGGGAATATATATCTAAAGAATTAAATATATATGTCGAAGAGAGAAAGTTTGAAAGTTTTTTTTTATTTATTTAAAAAAAAAAGAAAAGAAAGAGAAAGATGTTTATAGTTATGTATTTTAAAATAAATTCATAAAAATCTGTTAATAAATTGTGGGAATGCAGTTATATGCAAATATATAAATTTTCTTCTTGTATTATTAATTTATTTCAAATGTATACTTTTCTATTGTTTTATTGTATATTGCATGTTAATGAGAGTAATGGAAGAACTTTTATATACGTCTACCTTGAGGCAATTTTGTATATTTTGTTCGATTACTTAGCACTCAAAATTTCAAAGGAAATTTTAAGTAAATATATGGCAGAGAAAGAAAAATGTTAAAAGCATGCCTAAGAAATAGAGATTGGCATACTGATAAACTATTTTGGGGAACAACAGGAATAGGAGAAATTAATGAGTTAAAAAGAAAAATCAGAACAAGCAAGAATGGTTTTTTGAACTGAAATGAAATATTAATATTTTCTTGTTGCCAAATTGACCAATATGGCTATGCTGTTATTATAAAATGAAACACTAAAACAAATCCTTCAATCAACCATCAGGAGAAGAAAATGAATATAGATATAATAACTCAGACTATTGCTACAATCAGAATGCAGGAGTAGAAACAATACGTGCAATCCCACTATCCCATGCTCCAACTATGTAGCTGTTATTGTTAAACACTTGCCCTTCTAAGAACCATAGCTAAAACAATCCAGGAAGGAAGAAAATATCAAATTGTGTACAATAAGAATGCCTCCAGTAAGCCGTCATTATTTCTTAGATCCAAGTAATACCTAAAAATGGAGGACCGTGCAAACTTTTGCTATTAGCAGAAAAAATTTGTCTTATTCTTTGACAGTAAAAGAATACATAAATTTCAGTTGGATCATCAAAATCAAACTTACCTGAAAATAAACTTATTCCTATTAAAAATCCCGGGTTCATCAAGGTAGCTATAACTAGTTTTATTAACTTAAAAGAACTGAAAATTGCCTATCATTACTCTCCAAAAGTTCAGTCATTGTGTGAAATTATATATTTTAATTTTAAATGTAATAATGCATTCCTACATTCATGTTTAATTATATGTTCTTTTATATTTAATTAATTCTGTTTTTTTTTGTGTGTGTGTTTTAAGTTATCATTGATAAATAAATTATATATATATATATATATATATGTTGTTCTTTCTTCATATTTAATTAGCCATAGTAATAAAATTATATACTTATGCTAAAACTCATTGTCTCTCATTAATGAATATATTTATTGCTTATATTGGCCTAGTTTCCTTCCTGGCGGAATATCAGAATGAATGAGAAGTTTGCTTTTCAGAATAGGCAATTCTATTACATGTAATTTTAAAATTCTAAACTGTAGATTTGATAAAGAAATAGATCATGCATAGAGGGAATAAATGTGTAGAAAGAGGGAATTCAACATTAGCTAATTTTAAATGACACATGATCTAATTTAAGGAGTATAGAAAGGAAACTGTTACTAATATGTAAGTTTAAATATACGCAGCTTAAATTAAGAAATATATAAAGCAGGGAAAGCTTGTTTCATCTATTCAAATTTAGTTAGTTACCTCCGTTCAGCCTGATGGGTATTGTTACTTCCCAGCCCTGGGACTTGAGTGAACGGAAAGACCTGGGCTCCGAATTAGCGATAATTTTAAGATCTATTAAAAGATAAAAGTATAATTCTTACAGTACTAGTGAGATTGACGCTTGGGCTCAGTTTATTAATTGATGCTCATAATTATATTTTTTCTGAAGAAATTGTTATTTGTCTTACTAAAAGAAATAATGGCCACTAGGTATATATTTTTTATATATTTTTTAAACGTACATCCTGATATAGGTTATGTAGATTTTATTCTTAAGATATATTTAAGAAAGGGGATTTGTATTCGCACCCAATATGGTGGCTAGTATTCAAATTCTATCTGCAGGTGTTATGGTAACCATACAGCCATAATTTTGCATTTACTACCCTACGTGGTCAACAGATTCAATTTTTTGATAGACATTTATATAAACAACAAAACGAATGCTGGGGTTGCCCATTAAACAATAAAATACTTGCCTATCCATCCAATCACATGAGAAACACAAAACATGGAGTTATACTATCACTATGGAATAGAGCAAAAGAAGTTTGTTCAGAACCCAGTGATTTGAAAAAAGAAAAGATCTATATAGAACAAACTATTATGAAAAATGTTTATCCATCAGCTATTATTAAGAAAATGTTAAATAGACACAAAAAGAACCATCAAGAGAAAAGACAATTATTGGTACTGTTATCCATACATTCCAAAAATAGCATATTTAAGGAAAATCTGCAATCAGTATAATATAAAATTAGCTTTCCAGAGCCATACCATGCTACCAGAACTTCTAACATCTGCAATGTCTAAACTTGAAATTCTAAAAAGGAAGAACGGAAACTACAAAATAACATGTAAATGTGGAAGAACATATATTGGTGAGAAGAATTGTCCCATTGAGAAGCACATGCAAAAGTACAAACAGATGATTACAAGAGAGAAAACAGATGTTTCTAAGATAGCAAGCCATGTATGTGCCAATGAATATATGTTCATTTGGGACAATACAAAAATATTGGTTAGAGAAGAAAAGATACAAAGAAAAAATATAAAGGATCTGCTTACATGACAATGGCAAAAAGTCCCATAAGTCAATCTACTGTAACTATACATACTGTATGGAAACTACTAATCAACTTTGCTCTTAGGAAAAAGTGGAGAAATTAGGAGGAATCTCATAGATAAATATATGAAGTTTCCACTGACTTTTACCTTTGGCCCAATGGCTCAGTTGCTTAGAGCATTACCTTAAAATTCCATACTCAAACATCTAAAGGTCCAGGTTTGAATCTCATGCTAGTACTATCGATGATCATGTCAGCAACACCTGAAGAAGAGGGGATAATAATAAATTTTGAAACATTGTGCATATATTAACCTGTTTGGTGTGGTATGTATTTCGAATATTTAAATAAAGTTATTTTATTTCTAAAGACATTCAATATTCATATTAGATGATGGACATAGTCCAATATGAAAATACAACTAGAACACCATCATCACAAACTTTCAAGAAAAATATACCCTTCAGTGTTTCAGTTGATATTTTTATAAACTAGAAAATGTGAGTGTCAAGGCTATAACATTTAATCTTATCAAAACAGATGAATGGATTAATAAATAATGAAATTACCATTTCTTACCAAAACAAAATGAAGGTATATGTCTGAGGTTTGTAATGATGGTTTATTATAAGATATGATATGTTGGACTATTTCCATCATTTATGAGTGAATGTTGAATGTATCGAAAATTTTAAACTTTATTTAAACTTTCCAAATACACCAACTTGTTAGTAATAACACACAAATAGACAATACAGATTAGTAATTACACAATGTTTCTAGTAGTATTATTCTCCACTCTTCTTCAGATGTTGCTGGCCTATATGCACAGTGACAATATTCGCTTAGAAGTTGAACTCGCAGCTTTAGATTCTTGAATATTGAATTTAAGGCAAATGCTCTACCAACTGTGCTATTCTGTCAAAGGCATTACACTCACATTTTCTAGTTTATAAAAATATACTCAGCTCTGAGAACATGTGAACCCCTGAAGAGTATAGTTTTCATGAAAGTTTGTGATGATGGTGTTCTAGTGGTATTTTTATATTGGACTATTTCCATCATCTAATATGAGTATTGAATATCTTTAGAAAGAATCAACTTTATTTAAATATTCCAAATACATATCACACCAAACAGGTTAATATATGTACAATGTTTCAAGAGTTATTATCCTCCCCTCTTCTTCAGATGTTGCTGACATAACCATTGACAGTACTAGCATGAGATTCAAACCTGGACAGATGTTTGAGTATGGAAGAGTGGAGAATAATACTACTCGAAAAGTTGTGTAATTACTAACCTGTATAGTCTATTTGTGTGTTATTACTAACAAGTTGATGTATTTGGAAAGTTTAAATAAAGTTTAAAATTTTCGATACATTCAACATTCACTCATAAATGATGGAAATAGTCCAACATATCACATCTTTTAAAATGAAGGTAGTTTGATTGTAACCAGATAATGCAAATTCCAAATTAAATTTCTAACCGTGCATAAAATTAGGAAGATCATTTTAATAAATAGTTCATATATTTTACTGTCTTTCCATTTAGTAATTTTATGTATAGATATAAAAATGAATCTTTTTTTCATTTACGGCAAAAGTTCATCTACTTTAGTTCTTTTTTTTTATAACTCCACGCACATGTATGTATGAAGCGGAGCAACTTTTTACCCAATATACTTTCAATTTTCGTTTATATTTGTAATTCACATAAAATTCATGATGTCATTACACAGTATGAATTTCCTTTAATCTTCACAAATTTAAAATTAATTTCCACATTATAAATTAGGATTCGCTTAATCCTTTAATATCTTAATATTTTGAACATCATCCCTCCTAGGTCTTAGATATGTATTCTTATCAATTAGATTTGGTCCTTTCATAAATTTTCAAGAAATGTAACTTTCTTCTCTTAACACATGTGACATGTAAATTAGCTTTACTTTAATATAGTATGTATGAACTACATGTATGTTTTCAACAATTCAGCTGCAAAACCCAGTTCTTTCCTTTTCTGACATATTATAAGAGGTCATAATATAATTTCACATACGCGATATTTACTGGGCTGGGGTGCATGTTAAGAGTTTTCAACTGAACTGCTACATGACCTTGCCTAGCCTTTAATGGCAAAAGATTTCCTAATATTGTAAAACATTCTCAAATATACTCTAATATAAGATGGTTATTTCACTTAGCTGCAAGGCAAATTCTTCTCACCACGGTGTTCTTCCACAGCTTTAACATATATTTTGCAGTTTAAAATGCCATCAATCTACATGTAATGAGGTTGACTACTGAATTCCTGCTTATGATTTGCTTCATTAGCCAATCTGCTATCATAATGTATATTATCTTCTTTGTTATCTGCAGCACCTACCATAATGTTGACTAGTTAACTATATTGTACTAGAGAAAAATATTTCTTTATCTTTATTTCTCAAAAGAAAGAAATAGCATTTTGTTTTCTTTTGTTATGCATTTACAATTTAAAAAATCTTCATTCATAATTCTTTTTCCTGGATTTCAATTCACCATTTTGATTTCCATAAAAATAAATAAAATCTTATTTTCAACACAATTTGAAATAGGTGAAAGTAACTAGTCCTTAAAATATCTTTTTATTTACAAAATGCATATTTTCTCTATCTCTATCTTATATATGTATGCGAAAGCGCACATACATGCGTTTACCTTCAAATCTACTTATGTATCATTTAGACTGCTGTTACTAGGAATATAATATAGATGCATAATCAAACAATACACAAATATGATACAAAACTGAATAATAATAAGTTCCTCTAATCTATAGAAATTTAAAAAAATTTAAATGGCAGTCTTCTATTAAAAACATAATCTATTCTTGCTTGATACATATTTTTAATATAACAAATGTTCTCATGAGTCTAGAAATTTATTGATCACTCTATTAACCAGAGTAATTTAGTCAATTATTTCTCTGCATATAAGTTTATATTTTACTATTTAACTCGGTTATTTTTTTACCATAGTATTTGTTAATGCAAAATAAAGAAATATAAAATTATTTAGGAGTTATATTATCATATTTCCAAATATTTGTATTTTAGTAATAATTAGATGTCGCCTGTGAATTTGCTTTCATCAGTAGAATAATGTTAAAAATAGCAAATTATTAAATTCTTTAAAATAATTAAATATTATAAAATCAAAGTGAACAGCCTATTCGTAAAACAAAAAGAAAGAAAATCTTGCAAAATTTAGTAAGTCTGGTACAATATTTGCTGAGTTATTAAGTAAAAATACATAAACGTTTAAATTATTGACATGTACTGCAATCCGAAAATCGGAATGGATAATGAATAATTACGCAAACATACCGAGGTTACACGCACAGGCACCATATTGCATGGAAATTTAAAAACAAACACCAGAGTATGAAATCTCTTCTAGACAAAATCTAGGGTAAATATAATTATCAAAAGACAAGGTTCTTTCATAATTCAAATATTTTAACCTAATTCTTAAGATATCTTTATCGTAAATATAAGTACTTTTCAATCTTAAATATCTTATTTATGTTCTAGGAATATTGTTTTATTTTAATTATAACTTCTTTGCAAATTTAAATATCACATCTTATGTTTTAAAAAATCTCATTTGCAAATTCTTTTACAAGTTTAATATATATTGATCTCGATTTTTAAAGATACATTAACATCAAATATAAGTTTATTTCCCAAGTTTTGGATATCTTGATCTCAGGATTCAAATTCGGGATAAAATGCATTTGCAACAAAATGTTCGTGGTAATTTTTTATCTTCTTAACAAAAAAATATGATGGTTATTATTTAAGCTAAACGTGCAACAATTGATATTTTTTAGTTTACTTTGGAATCTTAGTATTTTAAAAAGTAGAAATGAAACTACTTAATAATAGAATACTCAAATACTTAAGTAATATATAATTGATAATTTATTTTGGAATCTTAGTATTTTAAAAAGTAGAAGTAAAACTACTTAATAATAGAATACTCAAATACTTAAGTAATATATAATTGATAATTTGAAAACATTTCCAAATACTTTAAAATTGTTTGAATAGAATAATTTCACTTCTACTAATCATAAAATACAGAAATCTTATATTTTCTAATACAAATTTGAATAAGCAATATCAAAATAATGTAGAGGGTGTAAATGCATCTTTTATCCTGCCAACTACACAACAACTGCATTTGAAATAAAGTAAATAATATAACTACTACCGGTCTGGGTTTGGGGGTGTTCTGCAAAGATTGTTAAGAGCTTATTTGCGAGCTCTATATATAGCATAATAAATAATATAACATTTATCTTCTAAGAAAGCATGTAAAATAATTAAATAATTATTAAGCAAAATGGAGGTCTAAACACAATGTGCCATTGAAATGTACTCCTCAAAAAATTATTATTTTTGCAAAGTTTATTAAAACAGATTTTTCTGATAAATAAATGTGCTTATGCAATGACGTTACAATAGCAATGAAACAAACACGTACTTAAATAACAACAAAATATTTATTTATAACATATAATAATCTATATAATAAAAATATTTATTTACAATAAGTATTTCTTTTAATTTACTATCTAATAATTTACAAATATTATTAACTAATACATTGATGTACCTTTCTTAAAATCATTTCTACAATTTTATCATATAAATTGTATTTACTATCCAATAGTTATTTTATTAATCAAATACAATCTTTACTTCCAAATCCATTATGCATACCGTAAAACAATATATTTCTATCCCTTTGTCCAGGCTACTAGGAGATATTATACACATTACTAAACCAAAAATAGTATTAAACATTAGTGTGGAGACACTTATTGACAAATATTAATATGATAGAAACAAATATTATATAGTATAAAATACTTATACCATTGACACTATCTATTTTGTGACAAAAAATAACTATGTTCTATACTGATAATGTAATTTAAATTAAAAATAATAGTGGAGCATTTTCATAATATATTGTAAAGCTAAACATGTCTGCAGATATATACCAAAATATACTCTAATAATAAAATTTTAGGCATATTGGACAAGGGAAATCCAATCTAGCAAAAATACAATTGAGCACCCAGTACTATATCCAGATGGTGCTTATGAATGAACAAGCCCCCCTCTCTCGCTCTCTTTCTCTCTCTTTCTCCCTCCCTCTCTCCCTCCCTCTCTCCCTCTTTCCCTCTCTTCCTCCCTCTCCCCCTCTCTCTCTCTCCCTCCCTCCCTCCCTCTCTCTCTCTCCCTCCCTCTTATGGGGGAGATAAATACACATAAAAGTAATGTAGTATTCATTTAAAATTGCCTCAAATTACTAATAATAAAAAAGGCATGGAGCTAATAATAATAAACATATTAATAATTATTTATCCCGCATGTATTTATAAAAGGCACATAATTCATTTATTCGGTTTAAGATTATGTGTATACCGACAAAAGGTAATATTGCATAGTGGTGACAATACATTATGTATAAACTATTTGAAATTCTCTTACATATACCCATTACCGATAATACTCACATTCATGAAATACCTTTCATAATATCGTATGCAGTTATATCTCTACAGTCATACAGCCTAAGATAGCTTTTAAATAATTGCTAACTAACTAGGCTAACTGCATTACTTTACCTTATATTATTGAAACATATAATTTAAGATTTTTATTATAATAGTACAGATAAAAGAAATTACTTGTTATAAGCTTATATATATATATATTAGTTAGGTTTTTTTTTTAAAAAAAGATATACATACTTTTCTTTTATATTACTACTGTAATATAATTTATTGATAGGTATAAATTTATATGATTCTTTGGTGGAGGAACCCTATTTGTAAAATGTTTTAAAATATTGATTTTAATATCTGAATACAAAGTCATTTTTATTTATTGCTGAATTTTGAAAGTGAATAAACCTTTCCTTGTTATAGTACTTTTAGATTATTGAAGTCTTATGTGAATCTTGTTTATTGTTTAGAGTAATGTTAGATAATTTTGCGATGTAGATTGATAAATCTATTATGAAGTTTTTAAGTGATTGTGACCTTGGGATTATGAAAAGAACCCAATGGGATGCTTATAAGTAGAATTTATGGTGAATAGAAAGTAACTTATATTATTATCTTAGTAGCTTATGCAAGTACAGATAACTTAACCCTGTGTCTTGTCTATATTTTCATGGGCAGTGTCTTTCTTAGTATTAAGTATTTTAATGTTCGAATGAGCTGAATAAATAGCCTGTACATTATTTTATATTTGAGGTTATTAGACAGAGAAGTCATACCACTTTGTATTCACTGTTGCTATGTAGATTATCTATATATTTTATACTATTGAGTCTATAATTTAGTTAGTTCTTCATGCCTGCGCATCGTATTGCTATCTTTATTTCAAAAGTTATTGCATCGTACAGAATTGTATTTATGAGAGAAAATAATGAATAATTTTGGAATTGTAGAATCGTTATTTTGAAAGAAGATGAGATAGATTTTTCTTGCTTTGGTTTATGTTGAAATTAAATACAAATGAGATTGAAAGTCAATGCAAACTATAATAATAAAGAATCATAAATATCTCCGTATTTTATTAAACTATTTTAAAAAATATATGAGATAATAAATTATTCACGAGATTTTTGAATAATTTTTTAATATTTTGATTATATATGGTAATGCATATTTTTAAAGAATAGAACATCCAGAAGAAACAACATAAACTAGAATGAGTACTTCTCTTTTGTGAATATTATTTTATGTTTTAAAAACTCTCATAAAACACACACATAGGGATTTTTATTAGAGTAGTGTCAAGCAAGGTATATAAAAGTATGCCAATCATATTATTTTAGTCAAGTCAATTTATTTATTTAACTAACCAAGATAAATATTTTGAATAACATCAGCACTATTATAGTAGAAGTTTGATTAATTTATTATAAAATTTATGAACATATTTTACAAAGAATGTTATGTCAGTAGCTGATATTTTTTTATATTTTCATGTATACTTACGAAAGACATATGTTTAAAACACTTATATTCAACTATAAGTGTATTCGTAAGTAGTAGTAGTAGTAGTAGTAGTAGTAGTAGTAGTAGTAGTAGTAGTAGTAGTAGTAGTAGTAGTAGTAGTAGTAGTAGTAGTAGTAGTAGTAGTAGTAGTAGTAGTAGTAGTAGTAGTAGTAGTAGTAGTAGTAGTAGTGGTGGTAGTGGTGGTGGTGGTGTTGGTGGTGGTGGGTGGTGTGGCGATGGTGGTGGTGGTGGTGGTGGTGGGGTGGAGGTGGGGGTGGTGGTGGGGGTGGTGGTGGTGGTGGTGGTGGTAGTAGTAGTAGTAGTCGTAGCCATAGCAGTAGAGGTAGCGGTAGTAGTAGTAGTAGTAAGAGTAGTAGTAGTAGTAGTATTCTAAATAAATGTGCAAAAGTTTATAAGTCGGAGTAAAGACTTATTTACTTGTTAATTTTTTTTAATGAGGAATGGTGTAATTTATCTACAATAACTGTAAATATAGTATATAGTTTTTTTGTTAAAAGTCTATAATAAATTTTGTTAAATTTGTTATATAAAACTTTGTGTTATATTGATTATTCCCCCTTACAAATGCGTGATGACCAGATATCAAAAGAAACATAATATTACAAATATAATTATTTACTTAAGAAATCACAGTGCTTCAGAATATAATATATTTGAGAAATTTCATATTACATTATTATTATTATTATTATTATTATTATTATTATTATTATTATTATTATTATTATTATTATTATTATTATTATTATTATTATTATTATTATTATTATTATTATTATTATCATCATCATCATTATGGTCATAATTAATTATATAATTTATTGCATAGAATTATAATGTTATTCATTGCCACATATTTTCAGATTATCAGATTATACCACATTCTATTTAATATGCCACATGAGAATGAAAACATTATATTATATCATTTATTGTTATTATTATTGATAGTTACCATAATATTAAACAGTAGATAATATTGATACTTATTCATCGAAGATTATTATTATTTATTATTATCATATTATTATTAGTTAGGTGTAGTTGAGGGTGATACAAAATACCTTATCATATTTAACTACAGAAATTATAAATTGATTAGAGCTATTTTAAAAAACCTGAGATTATTATAGTTATATTATTTCAATAAAGAGATTAAATTTTATTTAGAAGCATTATATTAAACTGATTATTATTTTAAAGTTGTAAGAATGCTATGAATGTATTATTATTTGAAATAATAGGGAAATAGTATTCTTATGACATTGAGGTTGTATGCTGTGGGATATTAGCTCAATGTAATTATTTACTGCTTATGCTTCACTTTATAGTCTCATGATTTCTTAATATTTTATTTATTTAATTTTATAAAACTGAACCATTTATTATTTCTTAATCATTTGGAGCTAGTTTAATAGTAGATATTATCATAGGATATATATGTTATTGATTATATATATTTAGCTAAGCATAATCATTTTATCTGAACTAGCCTTATTTTTATATTATTATATTTCCAGATAGTGAGGGTACAAATATATATTGTACCAGTATACAGCATCAAAGAAATGGAACAATATCAACAAGTACAACCATCCAATAAACATTTATTGATTATTACCATGAAAGGATATCATGGTTTATAATACAACCATCATTACATGTTATCAGCCATGTAGCTATACTAATTTCTACTAAGAATATAAACCCTAGCCAGGTGGAGTATCTGTCAGCTATGGCTAGCTCATGGGGTTTATTTTTTTAAGCTAACAGATTTCCCAAATAGTATATATTTCATCATATTCATATTAACATTTCCATACCATTCAACCTTGTGACTGTACAAATATAATTGATATAGTAATTTAAAGATAAGATATTGTATCTGTCAAAACATGTTTATTCATCTAACATGAGCTAGAACTCACAAACTATACTTCAAACCCAGTCAAGCCTGAGATTTAGGTCAGGGACCAGCCTGAATTCGAACCCACTCTCTAATCCCCAGATCTAACACCTAATTAATAACATAATAGTGATGGCCCATGAGAATTAATTTTAATCTGTGCCCACTAGCAAAGTGGAGAAGACAATGAGACATCTATTAACTATGACTAAACTAAAATATATATAAGCATGGCTGTACTTTTGAAAGTAGAGAAAATAGGAATTTGAACTATTCAGACAAGTTGGATAATAAAAATTAGTTTAATATAGTAAAAAATTATTTACATACATTTATAAATTAATTGCAAACATTAGTATGTGTGTGAATGAGCAAGCGGTACATATTGTCATTCATGCTATTATTTCTCATATGCTCTTTTATTAATTAAATAACATATATTATACATAAACACACATCTTTGGTTGGTCCAATATTAATATGCCAATCGATTATTAGAAAAATTACATAATATTGCTATTAATGCTTTTGGATTACGAATCTGAAATGTGGTGACTAACATTATTTAAGAGAGTGTTACAAGATTCATTATAGATATAATACAAACCATTTTCATGCCATTATGGTCATGAAGATACATAAATACATTTGAAAACATATTTGATTATATGATAAAATATTTAATGAAAATTCTTTTAATTAGCGCTGATAAGAAAAATGATTTATTTTCCCCAAGGCAAATAGATACTCTTAAATACAGGAATAAGTTACAATGGTGGGATTGTATAAGACTGAAATAAATTTAATTAATAAGACTAGGAGTAGCTGGCATTTATATATATTTTGAGCAGAGTGTATATTGTAATATTAGAGCATTAAAACTGGGTCATGAAGCAAAAAAAATAATAATACAAAGAAGTTTGTGGTGCTGACATAATAGCCAAAAATAACAGGAAAGGCTGTGCTTCTGGATGAAAGACAAAGTGGATAGGCATGCCATGGACATCACCGATGTGCTGGCCTTTTTTAAACTGAAAACAGTGGATAGGCATAGTGTGTGCCAGACTTAGGGAATCATTGCCAGAGGCCCTTTTATACAAAGAAAGTGGATAGGCATAGGGTGTGCCAGACTTAGGGAATCACTATCAGAGA
This sequence comes from Epiperipatus broadwayi, assembly GCA_028023455.1. Lineage (NCBI taxonomy): Eukaryota > Metazoa > Onychophora > Udeonychophora > Euonychophora > Peripatidae > Epiperipatus > Epiperipatus broadwayi. The sequence goes on along the minus strand of JAQFVV010007221.1, from coordinate 25,052 downwards.
CCTTTTTATATGACATATCCTCAGAACAAAGCTTGAGAAATAAATCTATGGGTTCAAACTTCATCACAATCCCCAGGTTAGAAGATTAGAAGCATGTAATATATATATATATATATAAAGATAGGCCAAATGTCAGTAACACAGTAATGATAAATGTCACTAATGACATTGAATAAGTTTTATGGCTTTAAAATGAATAACCCTTATTTGAATGCCATAATTTAGACAAATAATATGCTATGCAGTTATAGTATATATAGACACACGATTTTACTTAATAACTAAAATAGTAAAATATTAAAATTTACCCCCTTTTTTCTGATATTTAAAATAATTCAATCCCACCTTCATGGTTTTTATAACAACTGAGAATATTTAAACTCTGTATTTGATATTTTAAGAGTATATAAAAAAAACTACCAGTTATATAGAAAACAAATAATAAGTCACCCTTTCAAAATTGAATAAATAACATTTATAAAATAACTAAGTTTCAGAGCATTAATTAGCCTAAGTTCTGAATTCACCCCGGGTAGAAAATACAGAGTTAGACAAATATATTTTTATACGAAAACATAAACAAAATGTTGGCTCGTAAAACAATCTGGCGAGCGTATTAATTAATAATGCTTTATGTTTTAAGGGAATGTTAATAATCTCAATTTATGAAGGTTTAATAAAATGAAAGAAAAGCTTTGAGAAATTCAACCCGTCAGATTGCTTGAGAATGGCATATTAATAAGAAAAGCATATATATAAAATCAAGTAATAAATAAATGACCACACCAAGATTAAAGAAAGTTAGAGCATATGAGAGAGATTAAATTTATAGAAATAATTTAAGAGCAATTTACATATTATATTAGAAATAAAGTTAAATAATACATTAGGAGAAGAAGTCTTGATAATAAAGATTGAGATTAGTTAGACTAGCTTTACTTGCAGTTGAAAATTTATCTTGCACCATTTTAAGAGTTCATATTTCAAAGTCTGCTCATGCATGGCAATTGATTCTTAAATAATAGCAAGCTTTCATTCAGTATTCCACAATTCTGCAGTTGGGCTTTTACTTCATTCTACAGGAACATGATATTATAGCAGCAGCAGAAGAGTGGTGGACTTACTACTACATATCATTAAGTTTCACAGCGACATGTAATATGTTAACAATACTTTTCTCTCAATAGTAGCTATTCTCTTCTCTCACTAGTAGCTGATCAATCTGTGATTTAAAATTCAGCCATTTTATACACTGCTCATGTATTTCTAGAATGCTTTTAATTACTTAGTTGTAGCTCACAATCTAATCTCTGATCTTAAAATTCTTACTTTTTCTTTATCAATTGTCTTTGAAGATGCAACAGTAAGATAATGTCCAAAAATAAATTGAAATCTATTTCCAGATTAGAAATAGATTTGAGGAAAATGTTTATAACAAAAGAAAATCTTTAATCTTAATCCCTATTTCATTTTAAGTAAAATCTTTAATTAAAATTACCTTCCCCAGATTAAAACAATAGTTTTTCCAACCCTTTAATTATTTTTAGACAATTAACTGTAGCATCTTCCATCTTGGATTTTATAAAATATACATTTTAATAAAAAAAAAAGTGCTTTAAAAAGAAAAAGTTTAAAAATGATATATAATAAAATTTTCACAAAAAAATGAATATTTTGTTAGTATTTTGCTCCTATATATATATATATATATATATATATATATATATATATATATATATATATATATATATATATATATATATATATATATATATATATATATATATATATATATATATTTGAGCCGCACTTATGTACTCAAAAAAGGAAACTAATAATTAATAAAAAAGAATTAATAATAAATTTTAAAAAAATGTTATTGAAATGTTAAAATTTAATAACTTAGATGTGCATCTCAAATATATACATACAATATATACATATTATAAAAGGAGTGGGATGGGATATAGGGTTTGAATGCAGGTTAGTAGGTGGAAACATGAAGCTCAATCTTAAGCTAAGATTGACTGCTTCAATACATCTCATTAAATTTACCCAAAAACTCTAATACTATAAAAAAAATTATTCATAATCATCATCAACATCTAGGTAATTGTTTACTCATTCATCTATAATTTAAACAAATAAGTCCAAGGTATATGTGATTAAATCCCTCTACGCAGACATGAGGGAAATCTATTATATATCTCAAGCTTTATATGTCATACTCAATAATCAAATAACTCATACAATTTACATATTTACATTCCATTTCAATTATGGGTGTGGGACTATTTCTATAAATCTGTTTAATCACTTAATAATATTATGGCAATCATCATCCTAATATTTACATAAAGTTCTTATGCAATCATCATTGATGATGATGAACAAATCATAACTAACTAAATAAGTCATATCTATCATTCAAACTAGGCATGAATTCTTATATCCCTATTAATTATGAGATTAAATCAAACCAATGATGATAACAACCAACCACCCCCAGATGATGATCAGATAATCAGATATATTTGTTGTAAATTAATTAAATAATAAAACTAAAAATAACAGTAATATTAATAATAACAACACTAAAACAAAATGTGTTATTCTGTTTATTAAGATTTCTTGCTTTTAAATAAAACAAATTTCTGATCATTCAATTGACTTTAATTATTATATTAATTGAAATAATACATCAATAAAAAATACTATATGGGTAACCAAATAAGTGAATTAAATATATATTCTTCTATCCATTTAAGCGAAACTGGTTTAAAATGAAATATTCCAATAACAAAAAAAAACATTCCATTTAATACTTATTCAATATTTTCTCTCCAGCTTTACTATATATGTTGTAAATGCAATATAAAAAATCATTTACACAGTGTGTGTGTGTGTGTACACTTTCACACATGTACATCCATACACTACCAATTTGTTCTCTTAATGTAAAACCTCTTAAGCATTAAGATTTTAGTCTAACCTATTCTAACTTATACCAATTGACATATATCTGTATAGGCAGTCATCCACACACACTCGTGATATGTTGATATATATATATGATGTTAAAACGTTTTTCTTTTTTCTTTCATATTATTAAATAACAAATAAATCATGCATAAAAATTTTTTTTAAATCTTGAGCAAAGCAACATTTATATCAAATTTATATATGCAAAATAAATAAAAAAAAAACATTATAAAATATATACTGACAGATTGTTCAAGTATTGCTCGTTATGCTTTTAATATCTAGGTAACTCAATCAATGACAATAATAAATAAAAGACATATTAAATTACAATAAAAAAATAATATTCAAAGATAATAAAAATTAGCTATAATAACTTCAACATGTGTTTGTGATGTTGTTAAGCATAATGATAATTAATAAAAAAAAACTTTTAATGTTTATGTATAAAAAAAATGATGTTTGACCCATAGAAGGAGATTCAAATGACTACTTTAAATAAGTAGAAAAATAATAATAAATTTTTAAAGTTACTGATCCATTTTTCAGTTTTTGTGAATATCCAAGCTGTAACAAAAGACTACTCTCTTGTCTATAATTTCAGGCTTTATATCTGACACTCCTAATGAAAATTTTAAAAAAAATTTAAACTGCTTAGTAGATTAGTTGAAGCTTGATGTGTGGATTATATACATCTTTCTTTTCTTCTTTCTTTTCCCTCTCTTTAAAGACCATGGGGTGGAAAAGAAGTCTTTGAGACAAAATGTGTTTTTGACATGGTTAACTATAAACATGGCCATTCTCTATGTCTTATATATATATATATATATATATATATATATATATATATATATATATATATATATATATGCATAAAAAATAAATATTTAACCCATGCTAGTTTGGATCTTGGGACAAATAATGTAATTTAACAATGCATTTCTTTTCTGATTGCTAACAAAAGATACAAAAACTGAGTCCAGTTTTCTTTAAAACAACAATTTATATTTTATTCTTTTAACACCATTTTAATTTTAGCTTCATTTGGGGATTGAATCTGTATCAATCCTGATGGAGATTTATTGATTTCTTCCACTAAGTTTGTGTCTTTTCTGAAACTCTTTTCATATATATATATATATATATATATATATATGAAAATATATATATATATATATATATATATATATTGAATAACTTAAATACAATATCATTCATATACTAGCACATCTCTGGTTACAATATACAAAATTAAACTTCAACATTTTGTTGCTCAAAATTCTCCCCCCCCCCCTATGGTGTTTTTTAAAACTTTTTTTCACGACGCTCTTCCGATCTCTTCAAGCTCTCAAACTTAATAATAATAATATACTCATTTTGGTTATTTTATATAAAGCAATACTTTAACATTTGTTCCTTGAAAATTGCATATTTACTGACTCAAACTTGAAAAAAGAATAAATAATAATAAGGTAATTTATTTCTTTTCCTGAGTAGAACATGGAACAAAAACAATACTGAGACAATTTCTTTCTCACTCAGCCATTTTTATTTCATAATTTTCACAATTTATCTGCAGCTGTGTAAGGCTATATATTAAAGTTCCTTATTTGCAAATTAAATAATATGGTTTAATGTCTTTAGTTATTATTTTTATTCTATCTTTTATTCTTTAGATCGCTAATTATCATATAATGCACTATTAAAATATTTAATAAAATCATGTGGCATAGCACATGGTTACAATCCCTGTCAATTTAAGAAAGAAAATATTAATAAAATAATCCATTAAATTTTACTGCTTTTAAAGTACCAACAAGTGAAAGGCAAACATACTAAGAAAACCATATGCCTAAATACTTTATATTTACTTGAAAAAAAATTTGAATAGGAGGTCAAGTTTTGGGGAAGAAAGACAATTAATAATATGCCTTGGACACCATAAATTTCTCTCATTCCAACCTATTTTTCTTCTACTTCTTTCTCTGCAACCTTACCCTTTAATAGAATTTTTCTCAAATTCCCTATGATTATCACATTTAAATTTCATTTTTGCTTTTTTTACATTCTGATATTTGTAAAGCTTTTCTGTAATAATTCTCATCACCATCTTGAGGTTAACTCTAGCCTTCCCAATATCTCTTTCTTTATCAACTATTTTCCTACAAGCACTTATATTAATTAATGCTTTACTCATGCTTTTAAACTTGACCTTAGTTTTACCTAAGTTTCCTTCTGGCTTAATATCCTTCTCAGAAAAATTTACATCAAATTTCTTTCTACTTTTATCTTTAAGTTTTACTTTAGCCTTACCAATTTCTCTATGCTTATCAATGGCTCCTTTAATAAAACTATCAAAGAACCTATCATTGATTATCTTAAGCTTAAACTTAGCTTTTCCAGCACTTTTGATTAGATCAATATTATCTCTAGCAAAATTTATCTGCATTTGCTTTTCACTTATTATCTTAAGTTTTATCTTAACCTTACTCATGTCTCTAGCTTGATTAATACATTTTGTCATACTTTCAACATTGAATATTATATTTGTCATACCTTCATATAAGATCTTTCTGCAAACATTAATTTTCAGGTTAGGATCCAAGCAATTAAGAGCATATTTTGAAATCATGTTTATTGCTTGTGATATCAGTAACTTTTAACAATTAATTTTCCATAATTTATGGATAGTTTATATCTACAAAAACAGATGTTATCTTTACTGATTCATTAATTTTTTCATCCTTATGAAGATTTTTCTTGAGATCTTCAGACATATCTATCATTTAATTTTTCTTAACTCTGGTTCTAGACCAACTACTTTTCTAAGTTTCTCATATGCTTTTAATTCATTACTGGCCAAACCAACATTGTTATCAGTTAACACAACAGGTTCTTTAATCCCTTTCTCATCTGTACTAACCATTTCAGCCAATTCTTCATTTTCTTTACATTGATTCTGAAAAATCAGGTCCACTTCTTTTGGCAGACTAGAAGAATTTAATTCCATCTACTCTATAGATTCTTGAGATTTTGAGCTCCTCTCTAACTGTTTTTATGATCCCTCTCATGATTTCCTAATTCTCTCTGCTATTTCCATTCGATGTAATTGTAATTCTTGGTTATCTCTCTGTATCTCTAATATCATTTCCTTCATTTCTTTCATTCGCTTTTGAGAATCTACTTTGAAAATCTAATTTCATTTCTTTTTGAAGATCTAAGCTCATTTCTTTTAACTGGCTTTGAGAAACAAATTTTATCCTTTCTAGAGATTTTTGAGAACTAATTTCAACTTCAACATTTTGAATAGTTTCATTTGATTTTCTACAATTCATGTCTACTTCTCCTAATTTCAGGATACTATCATTTAGTTTTTGAGAAATTAATTTCATTTCTATACAGTTCTGATTTTTATTTTGTACTTCTTCATTCTCAGATGATTTATTTCCTTCTATTTCTTTTATTTCAGTACTAGCTATTTCACCATCTTGATTAATTACTTTAATAATTTCTTTATGACCTTCAGCTTCTCTACAAACCAATACATTATCTTGATTGACCTGTTCAACTAATAACTGAGAATTCTCAATAGTGGCATCAATCAGTATTTTATCTTCCTTCTGATTACCAACCAGCTTAATAACTGGTATCTCATCATTTACATTTTATCAGCTATTTTAATAAATTCTATGTTTTCTTCTACATTGTTATTAGATAAATCAATAATCTTGTTAATTATTTCTACAGATCTTGGTTTTTCCTCAAACTGATTCTGAGAAATCACATCTACATTCTGTGACTGACTATGAATATTTAATTTCATCTCTTCTTGAGAATTTAAACTCCTCTCAACTGATTGTTTTTGTGATCCTTCCTGAAATTTCTTAGCTTCCTCCTCTCTTCTAGTATGATCTGATCGTAATTCTTGATACCAACTCTGCAAATCCATTAGCACTTCTTCCATCATTGTGAAAATTTGTTTCAATTCATCTTCCATATGCATACTCTTTTCTATTTTAGGTTCCTCTGTATTAGCTATATCCAAAATTACATTTTCTGCTCTTGAGTCAAAATCGATATATGAAGTTAGTGTATTGGGTGACTGCATTTCTTTGGTTCCACCCAAATCATCACATAAATTATTTTTTTTCCATTCTTATCTATAATATAACCAATTTCTAAACCCACTATTTGTTTTTTTTAAATATCAAAACAGTATGAATGTATCCCAGCTTCATGCACCTCCAACCAAACAATCTATACCACAACATTTCTGCCTAATACTATGCACAGCAATTTATAACAACACCTATAACATATAATTTTTCTGAATGATTATTAATCCATAACATTTTCTTTTTAAAACAGTTTTACATAATTTAAATATCAAATTAAGTAATCAGATAACATAGATCCAAATAAATAAGTAATAGTGATAAGAATAACTATTTCAGAAAATTGTTCACAGACTGCAACATTATAAAAATAAAGCAATTAATTTCTTTTATTTTTTTAAATGGCAAAAATCAGATCACACAATGAAATATCTAAAGATTGGTTCATAGATAATAACAATTCATTATTGGAAAATATATTTGGTCTTTATATATTTCTTTTTTTTTATTATTCTAACAAAGGGCAAACACTAATAAATGTTGACTCCAAATGAAGCCTAACAAAAATTCACCATGGCTGGACAAAGCCATCAAGCTCCATGGTGGGAGTGATTTCTAACCGAAAAAATAGGGAATAACCCTAAATAAGTTGAATAAAGAACAATGTTGGGTTGGTGTAAATCAATATAATTTTTAAATAATAATCAGGATATCTTTTAAATAATAATAAGTTTAGATTATTTTCCTAAGATGACAATAAGAACTATAATGTGGGCTAAGTTCAGTGGTCAGTTAGATATAAAAATTAGCTGCAGAGATATGCAAATAAGATAAAGGAAGAAATTAACTATGATAAAATAAACTTATAAATAAAATATATAATTTTGATGAGAGAAAATGCCAATCATCCCCTAATTAGTAATTTAGAATAAAGTAAATCTCTCCCTTCATCAAAAGCACATTCTCTGAGCTATAAATATTTGCACTTTCAAAAACATATTCCCTAATAGACTCTTATGTTTAACAAAATATTTTATATAATTTAATATTATTCACTGATATGATCTGATTTCTTACACATCTTGAAGAGTGAATAAGTAAATATTTTATTATAATGATATAACAACCAATAATGAATTTTTATGCTAACACTAAAGTAGTAAATTAAATAAATAAATGATTCTTGAATAAGACAAAAATAAATCTATCAAATAAGACAGTGATATTGTGTTGTAACGCATATGACTGGCATCCTAGCAGGCTTTAGGAAACATGCACTTTCTAATAAGCTAATGTATCCTATTAAGATCATAACATAATTATTTAGATTACAGAAAGAAGTGCTTACTTTAAGCAGCAAATACCTAAAATAATAAAAATAAAATTTACAATACTTATAGTCTTTTACCTAGAATGGCATTCAAATAATAGAAGGAAAAGGGTACATTTTATTTCCCTCTCTTATCCTTAAACAACACAGATAGAATACTCAATTTACAACATTTGGATTCTGTGAACATAATGTGCAGTCTGAATAGTAGATGGATATATCCATTGCAATAATTAAGTGAACAATTATTAATTTGAAAATTTTAATTGGAAAAGAAATATTTACATCACATTTTCTCATCAAATATTAGTGATTTTGGATCACAAGAATAATAATTATCTTACTTGAAAATTTTATTTTATTTTATTTTGTGGAATTGTGGAACCAAAGAAAAGAATTTTATAATGAAAATATACTCAAACCAAATTTTAATAATTTATAAAAATACATTTATTAAAAGCTAAACATTAAAAAAATATTTACAAGGCACACAAACACAATGACAGTTTGAAACTTCATGGACACAGGATGTACTATTACATTTGATCCTGAAGAATCAATAACTACAGACCAACTTTATTCAAAGCTTATTATTGCCCTCAGCATTGCTTAGGTTTAAATTGCTAAAATTATTATGAGTAGTCATTAGAATATTTATTTAACACATTACAAATTACTCTAGCTAAAACAAGGCATTAAACAAACATTTAATGCAATGAAAAATAATATTTACAATATGGATAGCTTGCACCATAAGCTGATTAACATTTTCTTATATATTTTATAATCATGCACTTTCTCATGATATACTACTATTAATAAAGTAATAATAACACACATAAAAAAATTAAGTTCGATTTAATCTATTACTGCTTCTAAATTAGATAGCTAATATGATAATAATAACTATCCATTGTCAAATCACAAATGTTTATTGCCTAGCACAATATTAATAATAAAAAGCTAAATGGTAAATAGGAAGCATTCATCAGAAGTCATACATACTCTGATATTTAATTTATTTAATGTCTGCATAATAATATTAAATTCTTAATTTTAAGACCTTACAAACCCTCAGCGAATTTCTCCATATGATGCATATAAAATAACATTGTATCTGTGCACTCCCATCATGCTATGCCTTAAACTGAGCAATTAAATTATTAAATCTTGTGGGTTTGCTCGTATACTACTTGCCCATACACAGTAGCACAATATGTATATTATTATAATCAACCAAAGCACTAAAAATCATTAAATGCACCTGAGGAGATAATTACCTGAACAATGAGCTACCATTGCCATAACTTTCATAAATATAATAGTCTACACCTTCAATGATGGAACATTTAATTTTTCAAATGTCATATGAGGGATAATATACTGAAAACTAAGCTCCTCAGAACAAGACAACATGACAATAATAATGATGGCTTCCAAGGCCTAACTACCAGGCATAAGTGTAGGTGTGGATGCAGTTGCACCACCTAAGTAAAAAGGGAAAATGTACTAAAGACATACAACCCTCTCCGTGAGATCTGGCTATCTAAGCTATACATTGAAATGTCTTGAAAAACATTGTCCTCTCATGGGAAGTACATATAATAATTGGAGAGCCTAACCATGCCACAAACATAATAAATAGTATACTATCTGATAAAATCTGGAGCTATAAAGCATAAACTAATTCTAACAATGGCCAGATACATTTTATGACAAATAATAAAAGACTGATAGCTTATATCAATGCTGCACTCCACACATTAAACAATATCTGAAACCCACAAGGAAAACATTAGCCAAATGACTATAAACACATTAAAATAGCATAGTAAAAATTTGCATATAATAAGGAATATGCAAACAAACAATGAGCATAATAAATCTTAATAAAAATATAATGGACAGGCTGATGCAATAAATATTATTAATTAAATGGCTATAATGAAATAAATTCATTCTCAGAAAATTCAGAATGCTATTTCTATTATGTAATAAACATCTGATAAACACATATGTGAAAACAATTCTTAAAAATATAAAAGGAAATATATTGTTCAAAAATTAATATAATAGCAATATCTTCTAGAGATACATATCCTTATTTAAATAAAGCATAGGCAACATTAAATTAAACACTTCACCAATATATTTAAATTTACCTGTGTGTAGTAGAAATATCTACACACTTTACTGTGAACTTCTTGAGACAGCTTTAAATAATAATAGTAATATACCTTGACATATGAATAAATATTATATATATATATAACTATTATGTTAACATTTTTTTTTCCTTTTTAAAAAAAAAATTTAAAAATAATAATAATAATGATAAACTCAGTTCATTAGTAGAGCTTCTTCGGTGGTAAGCAAACTGTTCCGGTGTGTGTCTGAATAATATTGATGTGTTTATACTTTTCAAACGATTTTTTTTTTAAAACAACCAAGCAGCTACAACTTTAACTATGATAGGAAATAAACACATGAATAAGATATTTTATTTAAAACATGAACAGGTTTGGATCCATTGTATAAAGACACAATATAAAATATGAGCTAGCTTGTGTTAAAATATGACACTTAATTGTGTACAATTATTATTAAATGTAAAATTCTAATAACTGTCCTCGGTTTCATTGGGAAATTTTTAATATTTGGCATTCTTTTCCTCTCATAAGCCCATTTTAAAAAAACAGTAGGTTATTGATTTCCTTTACTAAAGCATAAATATTTTTTCAGTATTTTTATTAAGAGTATATTTAATTATAATAGTTTTCAAATTAATATATGGCATACTTAAATGCCCATTATTATTATTTACCAACTCTTTTTTCATTTTTTTTTTTTAGTTTATTCGATTTAATTTCTTAACAGCATTTTTAAAGGTTTCCTTTCTCTTTGCAAATACGGAAGAGCAATGTACATTTTCATTTCGTCATAAAAATGATATGTTTATTTTCATTAATAAAATTTAAATTTCAGAAGACAGTATTAAATTTGCAGACCTTTTTTTTTTAAAAAAAAAAGCATTTGGGCATTTCTTTTTTTTTTTTAAATAAACAGTTAATAACGAAGCATTTATTCAAGTTAATGTTAGTTTTTTGATAGTTCTTAATTTCTTTTTTTTAACTTGGTTTTAAATTTGTAGCCCCAAAAAAATAATATTCATTATCATAAAATGATTTAGTATAATGTTCAATATGGCTTTTCTAGTTAATGGAAACATTTTCACCTGTTTTAAGTTTAGAGTTGAATAATATTTTTATTTGTCAAAAATTAATTAAGAAACGATGAGTATTATCTTGGCACATAATGTTAATGGGATTTAGAAAGTTTTAGTTAAATAAAGCATGAAAACTGGTACATCAATTTTTTTACCTATTCATCCTCAGTTAAAGACTTTAAAGAAATACACTTTAACACTTTTTTTAAGTATAAAATAAAAATAAAAACTTAGAAAAAAATACACTATTTAAATTTAATCAAGAACAGAGTCGGTGATATAAAAAAAAAACAATCAGAACCCTCTTGTCTTAGTTTCTTCTTTTTTATAGGGATCCCTTGGTACATGTAAAACAAAGGTTGACTCCCCCAAATTAAAGGACAGTTTTAAGAACAGCCTTCATTTCTTACATAATCTCTTAAGTAATTATGCAACTTTGTTCTATATTCTTCTAAAATTAGATATGATGTGTCTGCATTTGATTTCAAGGTGAATAACAGGTCAAATAATTAACTATGAATAAAGTTTTTAATAATAAAAATAAATATGATAATTTAATGATTCTTATATTTTAAATCAAATAATATTTTTATTTCAGCTTGATTTCCTTAATATCAGAAGTTTAAAATAATAAGTTTAACTCTTTATTAGCTAAGTTTATTATACATTTTACTTTTAAAGTTTAATAAATATAATAAATATTTTAATGAATAGAATTAAAGATTTAACAGTCAACAAGTACACACATGCATGCACACACATATGAGCTAGAAACTAACTTTATTTGAAGCAAGTTTATCTTAATAATAAATCTAAACTTTGAATAACTAAATACTATTGAATTATTTTGATAATTAATTGAGTTACAAATTATAAATGTTATTAAATGAAATAATTTACCTAACTTAACAGAAATTTAGTAGCCTAATAAATTTTAAACACAAACAATTAAAGTATTCACTCAGCTAGCTTTCTTTATTTATTTATTTCTTTTAACCTTTATAAAATTTAACATTATGAACTTACCTTTTATTCAATAATCAGCAATTATGTTTACAGCAGTTATATAACTTATCAATACCCTATATTAAGCAACTGTTTAAATCTAAACATAGGAAATATTGCTTTTAAATGATACTCTTCTATTTGCAAATTAAATAATATTCTTTTATGTCTTTAGTTATTAGATTTATTTTATTTATTTTTTTAGATGACTAATTTTCATATAAAGCACTATTAAAAAAATTTAATAAAAGCATGTGGTGTAGCACATGGTTACAATATATATATATATAGAGCATATATATGCATATATTGTAAAAGCATGTATATATATATGGTTACAATATATATATATATTGTACTGGGTCATGCATAAGAGAGATTCAGTGTACTCTATTTGCTATGTTTAATTGGGTTCAAACCTTATTTATCATAATTTATAATTTTATATTATAAATATAATGTGAATGGACTGGCCCTTTTGAGCAGAGGGAGAACACCAGCAGTAAATGATATCAACAGTCAGACCAAGCTATGCAATTCATAACATGATCACATTTCCAGATGGTGGCCCACCTCAAATGCCAGATTCAAACCCCTATTATCCAAGCACCTTATTTGTTTTGAGGTAAACCTCAGGTGCCAGCTAGTTATGAGAACTAACATATTTAGGCAGTAGGCCCATAATCCAGTGCTCAAAATATCCCATGACTAGCTCAACCAATTGTAATACAATAACAAATTATTGCTTTAACTAGTAGTAAAAAATTGACTGACAAATTAAGCTTAAGATAATTAATTAACTAGATATTTATTATTGTAATTTTAAATACCTTTATATGAACTTAATTAAATTAGACATGTAATGAATATGCACACACTCTGAATTCATATAAAAAATAGACTAGAACACAAGCATTAAATAATACATGGCATTTAAATAAATGCATGAAATCAATATAATATAGCAAAGAGTATTCACATACATGACATTTCAATATATGCACATCACTAGTTCTTTAGGCATATGTAGAGTTCATTATTATTTGACTCTGGGAAGCTTCAAATTATTGCAATGGCTACTTTACTTAGAAGTAAGAAAATGTTATTTATTACCTAGGATTTGAATGTAGACTTCTTGCAGGTTGTTTCTTCAATTTAAAATCTTTCCAACTGGTTGGATATGAGGTTTTCTTGAGGAGGGGTAATGCTTATTATTTTGAGGCATTTTTTAAGGCAGTTAGATATTGACAGCAGATTTTCACATTGTTAGGCAGGCATTATTTTCATGGGCAGGGTGGCTGTTTCATCGGACTCAGGTGGGAGCAAAGCCATATGTTTCTGATGATGATTAACAATGCATGATTGATTCTGGATACATAATAGACTGATCTGATTAATTGACTGCACTGAACTGCAATCTGAACTGTTAATTGACTGAACTGAACCAATTTTCCGATGAAAAAAATGGACCATTTATTAGGATATCCTGTTGTCATTTTGGTGTCCTCCAGCTATATTTGTTGTTGAAATTCCTTAGATAAGCTTTTAATCCTGTTGTTGGAGATCTTTTAATTAATGGTCATTGCAAATGTGTTGTTTTGTGGATTTTGTTTAACTTAGTAGTCATTGCACATTTTGTTTTTACATTTTTGTTCTATATCATTTTTTAATATTCAACACACACATTTATTTTACTATTCCTTATATTTACAATCATTCCCAATTAAGACACACATGTATTTCTAAAATCAAGTTTTAGCTTTTAAGATTTCATTTTTCTTTTACTTAAATGAAATGAAATATTTTTTTAATAATTTGAAAATCAACAGTATTACTTCTTTCTTTATTTTTAAAAACTCTAAACTTTTATATTAGCCTTTTAACAAACTGGCTTTTGTTTTAAACTAATCATACTAAAAACTCTTTAGATTTTTATTCTTACATTTTAACAGCAAACTGCATTTTATTTAATAAAAAAACTCTCTAGATTTTTTATAAATTTATTTATTGATTTATTAACCTTCGTATTATTTATGATAATTTTATTTTAATAATTTTTAGCCAAAAATTATATATGTACAGATAAGATATTGGTACATTACACTTCCCTCCATTTGAGAGTAAAATGTGTCTTTTGAACATTTTATCTCTGACAACCTTAATTATTAAATCTAAAATGTTTACTTGAATTTTATTTTTCTAAGTTTACTTTTTATATCCAAACTATACATGCTGAGGGAATCAGTTTTGACTATGTTTATCTGCCTTCTATGCTGATGATATTGATTTCAATGATCATGTACTGGATGATGACCATGAGGACAACACTATTTTTGTGATACAAGGATTTTAAAATGAGATGGATGCAGAGTTTGCTGACTTATACCAACTTATACGTATTTGAAATGAAGCATTATTTGCTGGTTTTTCTACCAGACTTTGGAAACAAAATATGAAATATGTGAAATATGGGGCCTCTCCCCAAAAGAAGTGACTCGTGACTTACTCTGGTTGTTCCCAGTGCACATTTATAAAGAGAATGAGGATTTTCCCCTGTGAAGTAACCCCTGACAGTCCATTACAGGTGCTAATTTCATCCAGCCAACAGCTTTAACTTTTCTTAAAACTTATTTCTATACTTTCTATCCTCCTTTCAATTAATTTCAGTCTCGTATACACTCCTAAGTTAGATTTGCATTTATATTATTTATTTACATTAATCTTACATTATTATTTTTAAACTATTACGACCATTATTTTAAAATATTTCTTAACTTTCTTTTATTAACTTGTGTGTATTCAAAACAAACTTTTATTTTATTATGCTACTTTATTTATTATTTTGTACAGATATATTATACTTATCTAACCTGATTTTTATTTCTACGTATTTCAGCTATTTTATTCATTTATCAAAATACTGCAAACATTACTTTAAATTATTTATTTAACTTTCTTTTATTTATTTTTATTTAAACTGTTTGTTTATGAACTTTTCTTCTTAATTAATATCTGCATGGAGAAAAAAAAATATTTTATTCAGTGAAGCCTTCATTATTACTTATGGAAACAACCTATTATTTTTAGCTTTAAATAACAGATTCTCTGATTTAGATATATCACCTGTCTCAAAGTTTTTTTCTTCATTAAATTCATTATCCATTTCCGGTCCTTTGTTTATTTCCATTTATCACTCTGTCCATTAACTAACAATTACGCTCAGTCAGGTGGCTCTTACTTTCTCCCTACTAATTTTATAATATAAAGTAACTTTTCCTTCTTGTCTATCCTTTGCTTATAATTTATTACTTTATCTCTTTTCTATTCCATCCTATTTTCTGCCTCGTAAATTAGAAAACTTTTATACTTAGCAGAACACCATATTTCTTCAAACTGAGAATATCATTTTCTATGCTTTCTTTTTGTTTTAAATCTACATTTACAATGAACACAAACATTTTCTTTAATCTTTATATTTTTACTTTCTTGTGAAAACTCCTTTATGTTACTTTCTTTCTTTATTATTTTCATTTTCAAACTACAATACTTAATACCATTTTGTTCTAGTGGCTTTTGATCTGCATTTTCTAATTCATCCTTCCCTTTACTTACATATCTTACTACCTCGACTTTTTTTCAGCTTCCTGACTTTCTTGTACTCTTCCCTCCATTTCACCCCTCATCTCTCTCATTTCTCTAATCATTTCTACTTTGCACTCTGTAATTTCTTCCTTTATTTCTGCTTTGCACTCCCTAATTTCTTTCTTCATTTCTGCTTTGCACTCCCTAATTTCTTTCATCATTTATGTTCTTAACTCTGTCAACTCTTCTATTATTTCTTGATGCATTTCCCTCATCATGTCCATCAGCTGTGTCTCTGACTCATCTTTTTCCACTAATTGGGGATTTTTAAAAAATATTGGGCTTTCTTTCAGCTCCATTTGTTTATCCATGGTTACACTGTACTTTTTTTATTTTTAAACCATAAATAATGTTGACCACAATATCTATTATCCTTTTGCATTAACAAATGAAATATTATTTATTGTTTATTTATTTTTAAAATGGAATATACGACCGACTTCACCCACTTGTCCTTTTTCTCGATCCATTCTCAATGCCTTAACTCCACCCAAAATATCTAACTGTCTTAAGTTTAACGGAATAATTTATATAAAATAACATAAATATCAAAATCTTTTTTCATTTAAAGAAAAAAAAAATTTGGTCAATTCTTTTTTTAAATTATACCACTTTAAAATATGCAATTTAGTGTTTCTTAAATTTTTTATTCTCAAACAATAAAACAAATATTTAATTACTATCATTTATGATGTTTGGCCCCACATTGGGCACCATTTGTACTGGGTTATACATAAGAGAGGTCCAGCTTACTGCTTGCTAGGTTTAATTGGGTTCAAACCCTATTTATCATAATTTATAATTTTATATTATAAATATTACATGAACAGACTGGTCCTTCGAGGAGAGAGAGAATACCATCTATAAATGATATAGACAGTCAGACCAAGCTATGAGATTCATAACACAATAACATTTTCAGATGGTGGCCCACCTTGACTGCTAGATTCAAACCCCTACTATCCAAGCACTTTATTTGTTTGGGGTAAACCTCAGGTGTCAGCTAGTTACAAGAACTGAAGTGTTTAGACAGTAGGCCCATAATCCAGTGCTCAAAATATCCCATGACTAGCTCAATAAATTGTAATACAATAACAATTTATTGCTTTAACTAGTAATAAAGAATTGACCGACAAATTAAACTTAAGATAATTTATTAACTAGATATTTATTATTGTAATTTTAAATACTTTTATATGAATTTAATTAAATTAGACATATAATGAATATGCACACACTCTGAATTCATACAAACAATAAACTAGAACACAAGCATTAAATAATATATGGCATTTAAATAAATAAGAGTATTCACATGCATGACATTTTAAAACATTCACATCAATAGTTCTTTATGCATACGTAGAGTTCATTATTATTTGACTCTGGGAGGCTTCAAATTATTGCAATGGCTACTTTACTTAGAAATAAGAAAGGTTATTTATTATCTAGGATTTAAATGTGGACTTCTTGCAGTTTGTTTCTTCAATTTAAAATCTGTCTAACCATTTGTATGTGAGGTTTTCTTGAAGAGGTTTAATGCTTATTATTCCGAGGCATTTTCTTTAAGACAATTAGATATTGACAGTGGATTTTCAAGTTGTTAGGGAGGCATTATTTTCATGGGCAGGTTGGTTGTTTCATCAGACTCAGGAAGGAGCAAAGTCATATGTTTCTGATGACGATTAACAATGCATGATTGATTATGGATACATAATAGGCTTATCTGATTAATTTACTGCACTGAACTGCAATCTGAACTGATTAATTGACTGAACTGATTGTCCAATGAAAAAAATGAACTATTTATTAAAATATCCTGTTGTCATTTTGGTGTTCTCCAGCTATATTTGTTATTGAAATTCCTTAGATAAGCTTTTAATCCTGTTGTTGGAGATCTTTTAATTAGTGGCCATTGCAAACTTGTTGTTTTGTGGATTTTGTTTAACTTAGTAGCCATTGCACATTTTGTTTTTACATTTTCCTCCTATATCATTTTTTTAAAATTTAACACACACACATTTATTTTACTATTCCTTTTATTTACAATCATTCATGATTAATATATATATATATATATATATATATATATATATATATATATATATATATATATATATATATATATATATATATATATATATTTCTAAAATCAAGTTTTAGTTTTTATGATTTCATTTTTCTTTAACTTAAATGAAAAGAAATATTTTTAATTATTTGAAAATCAACTATTTTTAATTTTTCCCAGGCTAACAGAATTTCTTCTTTCTTTATTTTTAAAAACTCTAAACTTTTATATTAAACTTTTAACCAACTGGCTTTTGTTTTAAACTAATCATACTAAAAACTCTTTAGACTTTTATTCTTATGTTTCGACAGCAAACTGCATTGCATTTAATAAAAAACTCTCAAAATTTTTTATAAATTTATTTATTGATTTATTAACCTTCATGTTATTTAAGATAATGTGTCCAAGTGATTTGCTGATAAATGCAATCACTAAAATTTGTCTGCAAATCATGTGGACCTGGCACATTAAAGATCACATGATCAGACTGATATGGTTTCAGGGTAATACATCATTGGTTGGACAATACTAAAGATGACCATCAGGTAGATAACAACACTACCATGTGTGTTGGTCTTGAAAAAAAATGTACATGCATGCATCAAAATAATTTAGAAATTAAGAGTAATTACATGTAAGTTTGATAATTTAGAAATTGAAAGTAATTAAGTGTAAATTTTATCATTGCAGAAATATGTACAAATTTTTTTTTGTAAATTTAAAATAAATATACAAATAAAGAACACTTTTCCCAATTTAATGTGAATCTGGCATTATTAATGGTGACCTGGACAATAACTTAAAACTTACTCTATATTATGAATTTTTATAACCAAAAAAAAATCAAAAAAATTAACTTGCATGAAAAATTATCTTATCTTTACAACCTTTATAATGGTATTTAACTCAACTTTTATGTTAAAAATATATAAAACAAACAGTTTGAAAATGTGTCTTGTTTTTTGACTGAAAATTAGAAAAGTCAGCATGTAACACTGGAATGGGCAGGAGGGACCTCCGATGGCTTTGATGGGCAGAAGACATGGTCTCAAAAAACATATATTATGATTTACAAAACCATGAACGACTCCAGACATTGTATTACTCTCATAGCTGTAATTTTTATAATTATGGATAAATTTACAAAAAAAATTTCTGTATAATATAATTCAAAAATTAAAAATATAATTAATTAATTAACTTTTTATAATTGCAGAAGAATTTACAAAATAATATATATCAAAATGACATTATTTATTAGCAACAAAAATGAAAATTACTTACAAATAGCATTCACTGCAGTGGACTGATAGTAAAGTCACAAAAGACAGACAAATGACAAATTTTCCCAAAGCTCTCTCCGATTTTTAAATCCCGTGGGTCAAAAACATTCAAAAATTGACACTTATGGATTAATCATGCCAGTGTTTAGGTTGCCATGATAATGTTGTCATGTTATCATTGACAACATCTACTGGAACGAAAATCGGTGAGTGTAAAATGTCATCAGTTAAATAATACTAAAATACCTTCAATACATTCCATACATTATTTTAATCCTTGATAAAAGAAAAGATTTAATATATTTTATATAATTTATTACATTCTCTTAAATTTAAACACTTTTGGAAAACCTACTGCCTTTTTCATCATTATTTTAAAATATAAATTTTAATAATTTATTCTAATCTTTGAATATTACTTATAATTACCTTAAATACTTTATTTTAGGCTGTTTATTCTATTTTATACAATTTTCTTTTTACTATATTGACTAGCATTCTCACAATTTAAAACCAGTTTGTAGTCATGTGAAAGATCACATGGATGACAATGAAATAAATAAGATATTCTTCATTTCACATCCTCTCACTTTTAGATAAAAAACCACAAAAGAATGACAGTATTTTTATTAACCTGGTTTTTTTCTATGGCTTCAAACATCTGGTATTATATATACCTTTCATGCCATTGTTATTTTCTATTTAGAATATGTTGTTTTCTTATTCATTTAATTTCATTCGGGCCATCATACAAAAAAAAACGTTTTTATCTGTAGTTGGCAATCTCTTTGTAATCTGATCAATGCAACAATTGAAGATTAGCTTGCTGCCATGTTGAAATGCTCATGGACATTGTAACCTTATATTTTAATATAGAAGTAAATATTGGCTTGTTTTTATTGTTAAATTAACTAAATTAATCACTATTGTGGTTATTGTAGCTAGTGAGATGATTGAAAGTGAAATAAAAATATCTCTTATAAATATTACCTAATAGAATAGATTAATAAAAAAAATATCCAAAAGGTCTTCCTGATGGATTTTATTAATAATTGTACCAAAGTATATGTGTCTCTATTGTTTTTCTTTTTTAAAAAAATTTAGTTAATTTTAATTACATATATGAAAACATAAATCACACCCACATAAAATGGAAATGATCATGAAACACACATGATAGCAGGTAGTAGACCAATTCCAATAAAATTTAATATCTAAAACATTAATCTAATAATTACATTACTAGAAGTAAATAATCAATATTATAATCATCCGAAAATTAAAGTTTAATATTGCCCTTATTTGTTAAGGGTGCGTGCATGGAATATTTGTGCTAAAAAACATAAACAATTTGAAAGGTTATAAGTATAAAACAATTAAATGAATTTGTTTATTGAATGTTATCAGTCAACTAATATATTATTTATTAGATAAATTTATTAAATAGATAAAATATACATTCTTCCTTTTTCTTTTTAAAACTTGTTTATTCAAATTATAATTTTATTTTTTCTCCATAACAACATTTCAACTACATTCTGTAGTCATTATTTAGTTTCTTTAAACAAAAAATAAAAATAAAACATAAAAAACATAAAGATAATAACACAAATAAATAAAATATTAATACATCACAAATATATATAATATTCAAATAAAACCACAATATCATTACATCTGCAAATATAACTACCTACCTCCTTCCCTATATTTAACTATTTCTTTTAAAATACCTTTATAATTTAATATTCTTCTTATATAATTTTATTATCTATTCTCTAAATCTTTATCCATTAACATTCCTTTTAATACCTTTTTATTCCTAAATTATCTTATTTTTTATCTTTATTTATTAACATTTTATTTAATATTGGTTTATACTGATCAATATATGTTTCCTCTTTTTTTATTCTCTCTTTAAATTTTTTAACACATTCCAATTGCCTTATATCAAAATTTTCAAATTTAAATTCCTTTTTATGAATATATATAGCAGATCTTTTTATCATATATATTCTGTCTTAATCTAGTCTTTAATTCATTCTTACTTGTTCCTATATAAGACATATTTACATTACTTTTATAACAATCCATACATTTAATTATATATACTGAATTTATACATTCTAAAATATCAATCTTTTACTTTGAACACTTCCAATGCAATGGGCACAGACATATTTCCTGCGACACTGACCCCTTTTAGCTCTATGGATAGGGACTATAAGTCAGCAGATAGACCGTTTTCCTCCATACATATCATTTCTCTTAAATATTATATACATGATTCCTTCGCCAGAAGCACATTTCTGTACTGGATTAGGATCATGTCCTTCAAATAATATCATGCTGCAGATACACATTCCTGACAGCATAGTTTTATGCTAGTATTTTCATATTGCATTGGTTGTATCTGTATATCAGGAAGCAGGCACTGGGTTGACTATAAACTTTTAGTCTGAGGTTAAACAATTGTTTTGGGAAGTTTTTAAATGAGTAATCTACGTAGCCTATCTATATTCAACATTCTAATGTAAAATTTATTAAAATGTCCGTCTGTGTGGACTTTCTTAAATAATAATTTAAATAAAAGAACCAATTTAAAATTAATATTAAAATCAAGATAAATTTTATTTTTAAATTTCAAATATTTATATATGTGCGTTAATAAATGTTTTTCTTTGTGTGTGTGTGTGTTATTACTGGAAGTGTCTTTTTTTTTTTAATATTAAATATATATTTTTAAGAAGTATTTATTTTAAATCTCTGCTTCTCCTTGAGCTAATGGCATGGGCTAACAGTCAATATATAATAAATTTGGATCTTAACAGTATCTGCCTACTATATAAATTTTCCAGGTTCAAATGGCATGGTGGTGCCCTGTATGGCAGATACGGTATGATTGAAATACATCCCGATCATTATAATTTATAAATTTATTAATTAAAATTCTGAGAACTTTAAAATGTCATGAAAACAAATTATTATTGTTTAATATTGTATTGGGAATGATTTTTTATTTGTAAAATAAATAATTGTATACTCTATTAGGAATGAATATTGTACAATATATTATAATTTTAAAAATGTAATATTAAATTTTCCTTTTAATGCTATGTCTTAACCTTTTCGATGAAAGTTACGGAGACGCCATGTCTTTTGAAAAAATTTTTTCTGTATGTGACGCGATGTGATGCGTTTAATGTTTGCATGCGCCATCTCTTGGTCAATTTTGGTCGCAATTTCTTCATTTTAGACTTATTTGATAGGAAATTCATGCTTTCAATTTTAGTTCTAAAAACATCCGCATATAGCGTTATACTTTTTCAAAAAAATCAATAATTTTGACAGCCGACTTGTTACACCCCTCTGTCTTTGTTCTCTGATTGGATAGTACCAAATCTTCTAAGCGTGTTTCTAAATGACAGATTGACAAACGAGCAACACTAACAAAGACAATTCACGTTATACACATTCGTAATGATTTTGTTGTAATAATTACATTTATTGCAATTTTTTATGTTCACAAATAATAAAATATAGTTCTCTATCAAAATATAAAGTTTGACTCGGAAAATTTTAAATATTAGAAGAAAAATACATTTGGAGAAATATCTGTAACAAAAAATAATTATTGCTACATAACGTAATCAGGAAATTCCTAAGGCGTGTTTCTAAATGAAGATTCAGACACGACAACGAAGCTGTGTATGTTCGTAATTGAAGTAAATAATAACATCTATCGTAATTTTTTACATTCATAAATAAGATTTGATGTTACTTTATGGAAATATAAAGTTTGATTTGGAAAATTTTAAATTTTACAAGAGAAATAAGCAAACTGGAAATAAAAAGAGAATTACTCGACCGCTGTTGATCTGAATAACGGCACAATCATTGGTTGAGTTATAATTCTTTTGTTTTACTGCTACCTATTTTTTACACATTTTTCTTATATTTTTCGACAGTTATTAACATTATTTTTATTTTTTCGTTACATTTAACCAATTTGAATCTAAAATTATTCAATTTTTAGAAGCTGAATTAAAAAAAATCTGTGTATTTTAGATTAATATTTTAACAAAAGAACTGATTGCAAATGACACAGACCAATCACATTGTTCTCAGATTTAAGTAGAGGGCCAATAACTAAAAGAATCAGTTTAAGTAGAGGGCCAATAGCTAAAACCTTCAGTTAAAGGGTTAAAAACTGGCTTATTTTACACATCCAGACATTTAACCTCACTTGCTTCCAATGGTTATCTAACAATGAAATAGATTTTTGCTGAACAAATTTGAACAGTGAAGAACTTTGGGTAATATTGGGTATATCACAGACCACATGATCACAAGTTTTAAGTACAACGTCTTGCCAAAATTTAAATAGTCTTTGCTAAATTACAGAGCAGAAAGGACTCTACAAGATTTAAATCTAAAAATAACAATTTTGTTAGCTTTTTTTAACATAGAAAATTAGAAAAACCTGCTATGCATTTTGCCTATTGGCAAAACGTTTTTCTCATTGACCTAAATGGATAAATTACAATATGAATAATAATTATGACCAAATATTATTTTAAAGGAAATAAAATTTTAATATTTTAAATCATAAATGGAATTTCAAAATTGCTTGTGGGATGTTACTACACTTAATAATAATACTTCAGTAATCATTTATATCTTTTTTAAAACAGGATTAATCTATTGGAAATAATATTAGCTACAACTCCCTATGAACTTCCTGAATGTTATAAATCTCATATTAATTTATAGATTAACTTATTAGAGGGGATTTGAATCCAGAATTTTAAGCTTTCTACAGTAATATACTCCATCTTATACAACTGATAAGCATGACCCCATACATATGAAAATTATAAATGATCTCCAGTATACATATTTCATTCCAAACCACCAGCATTCATCAGTTGCTTCCAGTCATCATCTCTGATATATATATATATATATATATATATATATATATATATATATATATATATATATATATATATATATATATATATATATATATATATATATATATATATATATATATATATGTGCCCTTTTGTATGGGTCTCCATAAATTGTTGTATCCATTTATTTAAAAAATTTTAAATTTGAAATATATTTAGCTATATGATGTTAATTTTGTTTATAACAAAATTTTTAAAAGTGTAATTAAAGTAATTCATGAGTGTTTGATATGTGAAAATTGTGCTGATGTTTGAGAGAGACATTTCAATGGGAGTGATAATAGTATATGGTTGGGAAAACTGGCCATAATCAATACTGCATTAATAAATTTAATAAATAACTGTTTAAAGTTAAAGTTTTAAAAGACAAGTTAAAATTAAATGCATATATTTATTTGTTGATAAAGATTAAAATTTAATAAATG